>JAMPIV010023222.1:0-215854 GCA_024509875.1 Oreohelix idahoensis | reverse complement strand
CATTTGTAGACTCATATTTCATATTGTCTAAAATGTAATAAATCCATGATTACTTTTTTTAAACAAGTGACTGGAAGCAATTGCATCACATTTTTCTGCCCACATGTAACACACAGACAGTAATCTCGTTATCTGTCGTATGAGTGCGCAAACCTTGGGTCTTATCAGTGAATTAAGCCGATAGCGCAGACCGATGTAAGTTTTAGTCGGCCGCGCCTATAACCACACATCTGGGTAGCACTCCTTGCAAATGTGACATTTATTACCTACAGGGCGATTTGATAAAATCAGATATCTGCTACTTAGCAGAAAAAAAATAAAAAAAGAAAGGAAAAGTGCGATAATTGACAGCACCTAATAGAAATCGGTACCACAAATGTACCGATACTGCCGTAGAGAACCAAAGATCGATAGAGGTCGCCCCGTTTCGTCACACTACGTCATTATTATCTCTGAAATCACTAGTACCATGAACAGTTGGTATTTTTGTGTCTGCAATTCTAGGATTTTCGCTGAGCTTATTTGCTTGTTCATAGTCTTTAAGATGGTAATTGTGACGAGAGGTTATTTAGTGTGTAAGATAATGGACAATTAGGTGTATCAGATGATACCAGGATAGTGCCAGATAAGAGTCTGGTCTTAAAAGAAATACACCATTCTCTGAAAAGAATAATGGTGTATCGAAGTCAAAGTCAGGCTGTATAGATTACTGGGTGAGATGGTAATGTGCAACCCCAGTCACCTATGATGCCTCCTCTCCCAGACCAACCTAAGACTATAGCTCCTCTAGGGTAGGGTGACCATATTTTTCAACACAAAAAGGAGGACAAATGTCATTTTTTGGTCATAAAAAGGAGGACACGGGCGGACAATATTTTTTAAAAAGTAGGACACATTTATTCAATAACTACAAGACGCTGAAACACACTTTTTTTTAAACATTCAAACAGTAAGCTAATAAAACCAGATTGATTTCGTGCCTACTTATATTTTTCTGATGATAAAATCTTCTTCAACAAAGTTGGGCTACGTATTAAATATGCATAGAAATTCGAGCATGAAAGCTCTTTGAAATTGTACTGCACAAGTAGAGTGCCTTTAATGGATTCTACACTCAAAATGTTCATTTCTATTGTCCATTGACCTTGCATTAGCGAAAAAAGTCTCTCAACATTGACGTTGTGCCCAGCTATTGCAAAACATAAATTGTGCAAGTCTTAAGAATTCTGAATGCAATTCGACATTTCCCAATTGTTCAAAATATTTTGTCCATTTCTTGTGATTTTCTGTTGCTTTGGTTTTTTTTTTTTTTAAATATCAGCTGCACCTTTATTTGCTACTGATACAAATGTGCAGCCTCTTTTTGAGAACTCAAAATAGAATTCATAATCAATTAAAAATAAAAATATGGTTCAGTTACACTATATATATATTCGTACACTTAATTTTAATTTAATTATCAATGTCACTCTTTCCTCTATGCTCTTGTTCCTTGAAGAAGCACTGTTACACATTAAATGTTATTACTCCCACTTGTACTTGTTTTGAATGCTTTCTTCAATGTTATTTAATTAGAAAGTCTCATAGACTGATAATGACTTTCTCATTCTCTTGGTTGTACCACTTAGTTTCATCATTTATAAAATACTGCCAGGTGTGGATATATATATTATGAAGCAACCCAAAACTGAGCCACTTATCTTTGAAAGCTCCCACTTTAGGACTTGTACAGCATATGTTGACTTGAGTAAACCCCACAGCTGCAGGTTTCCCAATCACTTGAGATGACAATGTTAGTGGCCTCAATAATTCACAGAAAGGCACTTGTATAAGATGACATCCAATTGCTGAATAGATCTCTACAGGATTTGATCTGACACTCAGGGGAGGATATGACCTGAAATATAATATTATCTGGGTAGTATCGGCCAACTATCTCCCTATCCAGACAGGAGGTATAGTGAGACAGTTCAGATAAGCTGTGGTTAACCATAAGAGACAGAGTTAAGTCATAAATAACACGATTTATCCAATTACCAGTACAATATTCCAGTAAACTCTCTTTTACATTTATGTCCATGATTATCTTCATTACAAACACATATGCCTTATGGTAAATGATGTGTGATATCTCAAACGATACAGAAAATCAATTCTTTTCATACATTCCTTCTTCCAGTTTATACAGTCCGATCCAGCAAGCATAACATCTTGGAAAGCTTTCCTAAAACTATTATCTCATTCCATTCTGTCTTCTGATTCAAATATACAAATAAATTTACTAACACGAGTGTTTCTTTTGGTCTTCCTTTTTTCCTCTTACCCTCAGGAACCAAAGTGAGCGCCTGTAGTGGTATTCTGTTGTTTTGCATTCGTAGGACATGACCGATATATGACCATCGTCTTTTCCTTATATAGTCGGAGACATATTTCTGCCTAGAGTCTTCTCTTATTTGTCGATTAGTCTTATATATATATATATATATATATATATATATATATATATATATATATATATATATATAATATATATATATATATATAATAATATATATATATATATATATTATATATATATATATATATATATATGCTATAAAGAGCACAAAACAAATGTCTATGTTAGAGAGAAGATAAACACCTATGCAGGCCACCAAGAACCACTTTTGTCAATAGTGAAACATCGAAAGCTTGCCTGGTTTGGGCATGTAACTCGTCATGACTCCCTTTCGAAAACGATCCTTCAGGGAACAGTCGAAGGTAAACGGAGAAGAGGAAGGCAAAGAAAATCCTGGGCTGATAACATCAAAGAATGGGCAGGACACGGTTTTTTCCACACTTGTACGCATTGCTGAGGATAGAGAGCAGTGGAGGACCCTGTCTGCTGATGCTTCCACCATGGCACCCCTACGACCCATGACGGGTTACGGGCTGAGATGAGATGATATATATATATATATATATATATATATATATATATATATATATATATATTCCTATATATATATAATATATATATATATATATATTTATATATATATATATATATATATATATATATATATATATATATATATATATATATATATAATATATATATATATATATATATATATATATATATATATATATATATATATATATATATATATATATATATATAATACCTTGCTAACCCTCAGTCTCAACAGACAGGCTTTCCAGAATTAAAACAGTCTGCTCACGCTTATGCAAATGGCAATGAAGCTTATGGCAGATGCTGCTAATCCGTGTTCTGTACTTTTTAAGTTTCGCGGCAAGTGTGTCCGCCTTGTTGTTGTTGTTTTGCTGAGGTGATGGGTGGAGAGCGGGCACTTAACAGCTGACCGTTATTGCCTCTTTTCGTTCCATCTTGGTCTACCGTGTTCAACCTGAAATTTGGTTATAATTGGGGTATTTAGTGTCATTTTATTTTTAAATTTTATATTCAATTTAAATAGCTATTGTCTTTAGCAGTTGCTGATTTCAATTTATATTAGTATTTGTCCATTTTATTTTCTCTTTTGTATTGTTTCTTGATAACTATTGTCCTTTACACTTGGTTTTACTTTGTATTAGTATTTGTTCTTTTTGAGTTGTCTTTATTTTTTTATTTCATACATTGTTGTCTTTCCTTGTCCTATGAGTTGTTAGTAAGTTTTTTTTCTTTGTTTTTGGTTACTAACCTTATATGTTTTCCTTTTTTTTTTATGTATATATCTTTTAACTATTGATTGGGCATCTCTTGGGGCATCTATACTTAAAACCTTATCACCTGTCAAGTCTATATTGTGATTTCTATAGTAAGTTTTTAATTCAAGCCTTTGTTGTTCATACTTTTTACAGTGGATCAGGTAGTGGTCTATGTCATTCTCTTCCTGACATTCTTGGCAGTGTGGTTCTTCTATCATAAAGTATGCTGCACCGATTCGGAGACGCCACAGTTTTTTGTTTGATGGTATCTTTAATTCTTCTCTGACCTGGCACGTCCTCGTTGGTTCTTTCAGCAGTTTGAACGCGTGTCTGCCTTTTCTACTGTTCTTCCATGTTGTCTTCCATTCCTCGTTTATAGTTATCTTCACTTGGCTCTTGATCTCTGACCTTCCCAGTCTTGCTCTTATATTTTTTTACTTGTTCTTCCATTCTTGGCATTCTGATCTGCCAACTCGTTACCAGCAATACCTATGTGTGCTGGAACCCACACTAGCCTCACACTACATCCTCTGTTCCCTAGTGATGTATTAATCGCTAGAATTTCTTCCTTTATGTCTGGCCGGCTACATTTACCTGGGTGTTCTAGTGCTTGTAGGGATGATAGTGAGTCTGTAAATATCGTAACAGCTTCTGGTGGGTTATCTTCGATTATTTCTAAACTTTTAAGAATTGCTACCATCTCTGCGGTAAAAATCGAAGTCCATTCAGTTACACTGTAGCTCTTTTTTATTCCCCACTGTGGTATTACGACTCCGGCACATAGTAGCCCACTATCACCCTTGGATCCATCAGTGTAGACGGCCAGACTTTGTTTAGTTAGTTGATCTATGAACTTTCTACTTATCATTTTGGCTTCCTTATCTTCTATGTTTTGTTTGATCTTTTCAGTAAGCGAGTAGTCTATGATTGGTGTTTTTAGTTCCCAGGGTGGTATTTTGCTTCTATATTTATTACTATTTTCAATTGTTTTACAGTTCTTTGAACTGCGTTAGATCTTCTATAGTTCTCCACCCTGTTGGATATCTATCTTTATTTAAGGGGACGTCCCATACACTTGGTTGGTTTTTGAAAAATGCTTTATGTGCTGTGTGGGTCACTTCTTGTGCTACTTTACTCCAAAAGTTTAATCTTAGTTCTTTCCGTTTTAGACCAAGGGGCATTATGCCAAGAGCTACTTCCAGTGCTTCTACTGGTGTCGATATAAATGCACCTGTAATGGTTCTCATGGCTGCATTTTGAATTTTGTCTAGTTTTGCTTTGTTAGAAGCTGCAGCTGAGTCATAGACTATGCTGGCATAATCCAGTTTCCCCCTAATGAAAGACTTGTAGAACATAAGCATTATTTTATTGCTGCCCCCCCCCCCCCCCCATCCATTACCTTTTACAATCCTTAGTATATTTAGGGGTCCCCTACAGCTTTCTACTAAATTGTCTATATGTTTATTATAATTTAGTTGTTTATCTAATGTTATGCCCAGAAATCTTGTTGTTGAGGAGGTACATATTTTCTGTCCTTTAATGGTTATATTGATTTTGTTATTTTTTTTTAAATTTCCTTTGCTGAAAATCATACCTACTGTTTTGTTTACATTAATTTGGAAGCCCCAGCTTTTCATCCACTCTGAAACTTTGTCTATTTGATTTTGAAGTTTTTTGTAAACATGGTCCAAGTTTTTTCCAGATCGCCAAATGGCACAGTCATCTGCAAATTGTGATACTGCATTCTTTATGTCGTTAAATTCATCTGCTAAGTCATTTACAGCTATAGTGAAAATTGAAGGTGAAATCACTGATCCCTGAGGAATCCCATTCTGTTGTTTATATATATCTGACTTATTATTGTTTACCTGTACAGCAAAATACCTGTGCTGTAAAAAGTTTTCTATATACCTATAGGTTTTACCAGTGATGCCAATCTTTTTCATTTTGTAAAGAGCTCCATCTCGCCAGCATTCATCATATGCTCTTGCGACATCTAGAAAAACTGCTACTGTTTTCTCTTTTCTCTTGAACCCTAGCTTTACATCGTGTTCTAATCTTACTAGCTGGTCTACTGTACTTCTGTCTGCTCTAAACCCTGACTGGTTTGGGCTATATAACTGATTTTTTTCCAGGTAGAATTTAACGCTTTTGTTAACAACAGTTTCCAGTATTTTACCTAATTGTGATGTTAAGGAGATAGGCCTATATGAACTTACATCATGGGCTTCCTTATTTGGTTTTAGGATGGGTACTATCATAGCTACTTTCCATGCTTTTGGTATCTTTCCTAAGCTCCAGATTTTGTTATACAGGGAAGTTATTATGTTTATAGTTCTTCTGGGTACTTTCTTAAGGATTTCATAACTAAGTATATCTTGCCCTGAGGCAGTATTAGATTTATCTTTTATTGCATTAGTTACTTCTTCCTCTGTTATATCAGCATCTAAATAGTTTGTTTCATCTATCTGGTCTGGTAGTTCTTTTGAAAACTCTATCCTAAGTGTTTCTCTTCACCCATTTTCTTCCTGTCCAAGACTACATTTTGCACTGACTTTATAGAAATACTCGGCAAGGGCATTAGCTTTTTCTTTATCTGTTTCTGCTCTCTTTGGTAGTTTGATTGTTGGCATTATTGTTTTCTTATTGTTCCCTTTGATTGCCTTAAGCTTTTTCCATACTTCTTTAATTTAAGTGCTAGGTTTAAGTGACTGACAAAACTCCTTCCAGTTAGTTTCTTTGGCTTTAAATATTATTCTGTTAGATTCATTCCTAATAAGTTTATACTTATCATAGTTTTCTTCTGTTCTGTTATTTATATATTTTTGTAAGGCCCTTTTTCTTCTCTCATGAATTTCTGCACAGCTTTTATTCCACCAGACAACTGGTTCTTTATTCCATTGAGTTTCTCTTTTCTTATTAATGTTAGTTATTGGTTTAAGGTGCTGTGGCATATTTTTCTTTGGTATATATTTTATTGCTATTTTCAGAATTTCATTGGTCAGTGTTTCCGCCCACAAGTCAGTATCATCTGATTCCATGTCTTTATATTCCATCCCCTCCAGCTCTGATTGGAAAGCTTCCCAGTTTGCTTTTTTATAGTTGAAAGTCGGTTTCTCTGGTTCTGGGTTCGGACTGACATTTTCATGCATGGTTATTATAATGGGCAGGTGATCTGCGTTTGTGTCTTGTAACACTTACCAATTTACATTCGCTAGGTTGTTAGTTGCTATACTTATGTCTATTGCTGAGTCTGCCCTGTTAGATTGTGGATTAATTCTAGTTGCAGTTCCATCATTTAGTATTAGTAGTTCATTGTTTTCTATGAAGTCAAGTAGGCATTTTCCTCCATTGTCTACAAATAAGGGAGGGAAACCTGAGGCCTGTAAACAGTAAATTAATATGAAACAAATATAAAGGTATGTTATCAGGCACTCGCAGGAAATAAAGAAGTAGAACACCAGACAACAGAAAAACAACATGAAACAAATATAAAGGTATGTTATCAGGCACTCGCAGGAAATAAAGAAGTAGAACACCAGACAACAGAAAAACAATATGAAACAAATATAAAGGTATGTTATCAGGCACTCGCAGGAAATAAAGAAGTAGAACACCATCTGGTGTTCTACTTCTTTATTTCCTGCGAGTGCCTGATAACATACCTTTATATTTGTTTCATATTAATCCTCCATTGTCTGCATGTTGTCCACCCCAAGCATAATGATGGGAATTAAAATCGCCTACTATGACTGTTTTGGGGCCTAGTCTGGTGCTTATGGATAGTATTTCTTCATCTTTAATTGTGCCATCTTAAGCGTATACATTTAGGATTGTTATATTGTTTGGTTCAGCTGCTATAGTAACCTGGATACCTTCTATATTGGTTGTATTAAATACTTCCCAGTCTATAATTTTAAATTTTCCGCTAACTAAGACTGCGACACCACCTCCTCTACCTTGTTTCCTATCGTGCCTAAGTATCTTAAAGCCCTTACAACTATATCTACTGTTTGGGTTTAAATGGGTCTCTTGAAGAGCATATATAGCGGTAGTTCCTCCTGTCTCTGCTAGTAGGGGTGCAAAATTCTTTTTGATACCCCTACAATTCCACTGTATAATTCTAAATCTGTTGAACTTTAACATCATTTAATATCCCGTTTATTTTGGTTAAACTATCAAATTTGCTCTTATTCTGTATTTCCTGTACTCGTGGGCCCATTATCAACCATGTTTTCAAGAAATTCCTCATTCAGACTTGTCATTTTGTACCTAATTTTTTCCATTAAGTGTGGTAAAAGTACCTCAACTTGTTCTTTGATAGTTTCTTTGATAGTTTCTTCTAGGTTGCTTTTGTGTTCCTGTTGCCTTATATACTTTTTGAAAACTTTCCTACTTTCATCCAATACTACATTCACTTCTCTCCCTATGTTAATCTCCTGTCTTTCACTTTCCATTCTTTTTAGTATTATTTCATTTTCCTCTTTTAGTTCAGACATTTTGACTAGTATTATTTCATTTTCTTCTTTCAGTACAGTCAGTTTAGCTACATCCAGGGAAATTTGGTGCTGTATGGCTTTCACTTCTTGAAGCAATGCCTCTACACTTTTCTGCGCATTCCCATTTTCCAATGTTGTAGCTGAACTGTCTGGCTGGCTGTTTTCTTTTGTTTTGTTAGTTACTTTCAGATCTTTTTCTTTTGACAGCTGCGTTTTAATAGTTTTAATTTCTTCTTTTACAGACTTGATTTCTTCTGCAACTTTACTGTTTGTGTGTTTTTTTTATTTCTTTAATTACTGTTTTAAATGGTGTTCCTGTTAAGATGGATTATTTTAGTGCTTGTTTGGTTTGCTGGTACACTGGACAGCCCTGATATCTGGCACTGTGGTTTCCTTTGCAATTGATACACTTTCTGTTCCCATTCGCCTTTTTGTAGTCGGTATCTGCCTTTGCCTTTTCACACTGTGTAGAGGGGTGATTACTGGAGCAGTATCTACAAACTGTTCTCCCCTTACAATTGTTCCTTCCGTGGCCGAATTTCAGACAATTTGAGCACTGTAGCACAGGGGAATGTAAGCTTCGGTGTGCTTCTTGGTTTTCCCAAAATAGTAGCGTTTTAGGGGTTTCACTCCCTTCTGCCGTAATTATAACCACTGGGGCTACAATACTCCCTTTCACCATTATTCTGTCCACGTGTACCAGCTTTATGTCTAGGTTATGTTTTGCGAGGATGTTCATATTTTCCTCGCTTGAAAGGTTAGTGTTTATCCCTTTTAACACACATCTACTGGTCTCTTTTGCTAACTCTATCTTTACTTCTATGTCGTGTGCAAGAGTCACTGTTTTTGCTTCTACTTTGAGTTCCTCTAACATCTCTTTTATTCTGTCACTCTGATTTGGGGTAATTATTATGCCAAAATGGGTTTTTGAAATTTTGGCTATCGCCTTTTTGCCTAACACAGGATCAAGGATGTTTATAATTTTGTCTTCATCTAATGCCTTGATCTTGACAGCCTCACCAGCTACTTGCGTTATCTTTAAACGGCATATGTTTACTACATCTTTATTTTTGGGAGCTGCCTGGGTTGCTAGATGTCTTGAGTCTTTTTTGGTACTTTCATTGCTATTTTTTTGGTTAGTATTTTCTTCTAGTTTATCATGCCTGGTGTCCCTACCTTGGTTTTTAACTGCTTCTGCCCACGTTTTGCCTTCCTTTGTTGTTTTTACTTCTGAGCCTCCTTCCAGTTTTTCCCTTATTGTCTCTATCCTGTCCTTTATTTCTGTGTCTCTGATTTCAGTGTTCGTGGTCCTGTTTTTTTTCCGTCAGGTTTGATGTTTTGTCCTTTTCATTGGCTTTTCCTTCCCCGGACTGTTTCCTGGTTAATGGTGCCATTGTCCCTGACTAGTTTGAATTTTTCCAGGTAACTTTAATATATTTGCTTTAGGCCTACTTAAATTATATTTTGGTGGCTGGATATTATTATTAATAATCTTTGGGTTTTATTTTCCTCACTACAATTCTTAAATTATTCAAATATTAATAGCAAGTTAAAAATGGCTAGTCCCCTTATACTTAATATTGACTGGAATGATCTAGTACTTACTTCACACTATAAAGGAAATCACCACTTTTTCTAATACTAAAGATAGATGGAAAATTTAATAACTTATCTGAAGACTTGAGTAGTTTGATGAATTTGGTTTTTGGTTTATTTATTTACTTATTTTTTTTTCCACAATTCCTAAATTTTACAAGTATTTTAAGCAATGGTTAAATAGTCCCCTAACACTTAATATAAAATGCGACAATCTAACTTTAATATATTTGTTAAACTTAAAACTATATTTTGTTGGTTGAATATTTTTTATTTTTTTTTAATTAGGCTAATCTATGGTTTTTGGTTTATTTTATTTTCTCACTACAATTCCTAAATTATACAAATATTAATAGCAATAGTTAAATATTCCCGTAATACTTCCTATTAACTGCAATAATCTAATACTAACAACAAACTACACAGGAAATCACCACTTAAATTATGTCTATCAAGATGGCTGCCCTGATCTCGCACAAGCGATTGCCACGTGGCGCTATTTAATTCCTATTATTTTTAATTTCTTTTGCCGTAAATTTTTGGGTTATATTAAAATCAAGCGATACTTAACTATTCACCAATTACTTGATCTAAGCTAATACTAAAATCTAACTAAAAAGGAATCGCCACTTATATTTATTAAGTCTATCTAGCGTATTTACTAGAATTCCTAAGTTATATTAACACTTTTAGCTACCAATTACCTAAAATTAACTAATACTGACGATAGATTAAAAAAAATGTTCAACTTATCTGTAAACTTGAGTAGTTCGATGAATGTCTCCACTTTGTCTCGTCCTAAAAAGGGCGTCTCAGTGTATTTCGAGTTTAGCAAAAATGCGTTTATCGTCTCGGAAAGAATCTAGGCCAAAGTATTTTTCATTCACGCAAAAATGTGTAGGTTATGCAAGGTGTGCTTTTTATGAAAAATCCAAAATACGTCTGGAGTCCTTATTTCCGAACAGATTTCCTCCATCTTAGGCTTATATTACTCGTATGAATGAGCTCTATCAATTGAGATATCTAACTTATTCTATAGTTTATCCGACTTTTCACTGGAGCTGCAAAAACAGTGAAAAACACAACAAGATTCATGCTCCACTGTCTTCTTTTCATAGTAATTTTTTTTTATACACCACATCCAGTGAAAATATAGATATCTGCCTAAAGCTAATAATCCCTATTATCAAACCTGGTCCTTCTTTAACAAGGTACTCCGTCTTCTTCTTCTTCCTCGTTCGTCCTGAAAAGGACGTTGGTTGCGTTGTGTCGCCGTTTACAGCGAAGCTGCGATATTTGCGACTTTCGGCCCGACACATCCGACTTCCGCACGGCATTTTTGGGACCTGGTGTGCCTTCCCTTTTCGATCCCGACTCTCTCGGCCAGACTGCAGTGGTACAGCCTGTTTCCAGGACCACCACTTGGAGGGGGAGTAGGATCTTGGTCAGCTCTGGTTCGCTGACCCTGACGCAAGAAGTCAAGATTTGAGTCGCTGACTGCATTCATCTCTTTTGCTGCGTCTTTGGTCCCAGGTACTCCATCCATATTACTGCCTACCGAAATATTTCTAACATCTACACTTTCGCTGTCTCCATGATGAATAGCCTAGCGTATCCCGGACACTACTTGTACCAAGCTGGCGTTTCATTAGTCAGTTACTTACACGGGTTTTGGGTGATGTACAATTTTCAATGATCGCCGAGATATGATTCAGACTTCACTACAGTAATGACTGTTTCTTGTAATGTAACTATCTCGTGGGATGTTCGTTCAGCGCCTTGAGTTAAATTTTGGCTATGACCTTCATTGTCACTTTCTCCAGAAATTTCCGTATTTGTAGTGATAGTTGCTGACAACAGTAGTAGTAGAGAATGTCCAAAACGACGCGTATTCAGGCGCTGGCACATAACTTTTATGTAAGGAAATACTCCGATCGATTTCAGGCGTTGGCACGTAACTTTTATATAAGGAAATACTCCCGATCGATTTCAGGCGGTGGGCGTCTGCAGGAGGAGCGTGACTTTTTATATAGCGATATATTTTAGCCTGGGTGACTTCCTCTGACGATCAGCTTGCGTCCTGTTGTCCTAGAATAGTTCGATAATGGCGGGCGTGTTGTTTATACAAAATACTTAGACAATATATATAAAAAATCGATAATGACGGAAATTTTTTTTAAAAATCGATAATGTTGGATTAGGTTACTAAGAGGGTTTTTGAAGCGAGTGGAGCCTTTGTGTGCTGGCGTGGGTGACGACGCATGGGTGTAATGTAGCTGGCGGGTATAGGTTAGGGGGATTTTTGTGTGTTGTGGTATTGTTTTGTTATGTGTGTTGGGTGTGTTATTTAGACATATATACATACAATATATATAAAAAATAAAAAAAATCGATAATGACGGAAAAATTTCTTTAAAATCGATAATGTTGGATTAGGCTACTAAGGGGGTTTTTGAAGCTAGTGGAAGCTTTTTGTGCTGGCGTGGGTGACGACGCATGGGTGTGTACAATTTGGGGTGTAGCTGGCAGGTGTAGGTTAGGGGGATTTTTGTGTGTTGTGGTATTGTTTTGTTATGTGTGTTGGGTGTGTTATTTAGACATATATACATACAATATATATAAAAAATATAAAAAATCGATAATAACGAAAAATTAAAAAAAAATAATCGATAATGGCGGGTTAGTAGGTTACTAAGGGAAGTTTTTGAAGCGAGTGGAGCCTTTTTGTGCTGGCGACGGTGACGACGCATGGGTGTGTACAATTTATGGTGTAGCAGGTGGTTGTGTGTATGACTCAGGAGTGAAGTGTTAGAGACTTGCCTATACCAGGGCCAGCATCTAGAGGTGGGAGTGCGGTGTTAGAGACATGCATATACTAGGGCCAGCATGAAGAGGTGGGGGTGAAGTGTTAGAGACGTCACTATAGCAGGGCCAGCATCGAGAGGTGTGAGTGAAGTGTTAGAGACGTCACTATAGCAGGACCAGCACTGAGAGGTGGGAGTGAAGTGTTAGGGACTTTACTTGGGCCAGCATCGAGAGGTGGGAGTGACGTGTTAGAGACGTCACTATAGCAGGTCCAGCATTGAGAGGTAAGAGTGAAGTGTTAGAGACTTGCCTATACTAGGTCTAGCATATAAAGGTGGGAGTGAAGTGTTAGGGACTTTACTAGGGCCAGCATGGGGAGGTGGGAGTAACGTGTTAGAGACGTCACTACGGCTAGCACGAAGAGGTGAGAGTGAGGTGTTAGAGATATGACTATACTAGGATCAGCGGCGAGAGGTGGGAGTGAAGTGTTGAAGACATACCTATACTAGGGCCAGCATGAAGAGGTGGGGGTAAAGTGTTAGAGACGTCACTATAACAGGGCCAGCATTGAGAGGTGTGAGTGAAGTGTTAGAGACGTGACTAGGGCTAGCACGAAGAGGTGAGAGTGAGGTGTTAGGGACTTTACTAGGGCCAGCGTCGAGAGGTGGGAGTGAAGTGTTAGAGACGTGACTAGGTCCAGCTTCTAGAGGTGGGAGTGAAGTGTTAGAGACTTGCCTATACTAGGTTTAACATCTAGAGGTACGAGGGAAGTGTTAGAGTTCTAGAGGTGGGAGTGAAAGAGACGTGTCACTATACTAGGGCCAGTGTCGAGAGGTGGGAGTGAAGTGTTAGAGACTTGACTATTTGAGTGCGTGGAATGGGTATTTTAATTGTTATGTGTTGTTGTATTGTGTGTTAGTGTGTTTGTTTATACATATATACATACAATATATATATAAAATATAAAAAATCTATAATGACGGAAAATATATTTAAAAAATTGATAATGGCGAGTAGGTTACTAAGGGGGTTTTTGAAGCGAGTGGAACCTTTTTGTGCTGGCGTGGGTGACGACGCATGGGTGTGTACAATTTGGGGTGTAGCAGGCGAGTGTGACAGCATCGAGAGGTGGGAGTGAAGTGTTAGAGACGTGTTTTTACTAGGGCCAGCATAGAGAGGTGGGAGTGAAGTGTTAGCGCCTTTACAAGGTCAAGTATGAAGAGTTAGGAGTGAAGTGTTAGAGACCTGACTATACCAGGACCAGCAGCGAGAGGTTGGAGTGAAGGGTTAGAGACTTGACTAGGTCTAGCATTGAGAGGTGGGCATGGAGTGTTTGTTGGGGGATGTAGCTGGCGTGTGTGTGCGCGTGTCTGTGGTTGTGTGTGCGTGCGTGTGTGTGTTTGTGTGCACGCGCGCGTCGGTGGTTGTGTGTGTGTAGGTGTGCGCGCGCGCGTGTGTGTACGTATGTGTTCGTGTGTGTGCGTGCCCGTGTGTGCGGGCGTGTGTGTTCGAGTGTGTGTTTGCGTGTGTATGTGTGTGTGGGCGCGTCTGTGTGTGTGCGCGCGAGTGGTTGTGTATGCGCGCGTCTGTGGTTGTGTGTGCGTGGGCGTGTGTATGTGTGTATGTGTGTGTGTGGGTGCTCGCGTGCGTGGTTGTGCGTCTGTGTATGTGTGCGCGCGCGTCTGTGTGTGTGGTTGTGTGTTTGTGTGCATGTGCGCGTGTGGTTGTGTGTGTGCGCGTGCGCGGGTGGTATTGCTTTTGATCTTGTCTGGTATTTGTGTATGTAGGTATTGTAATTGTTGAGTGGTGTGGTGTAACAGATGGGTTTGGGTTTTGTGTTGTTGTGTGCGCGCGTCTATGGTTGTGTGTGCGTGCGTGTGTGTGTGTGGGCGCGTCTGTGTGTTGCGGGTGTGTTCGTGTGTGTGCGTGCGCGTGTGTGCGTGTGTATGTGTGGGTCTGGTTGTGCGCGCGTCTGTGGTTGTGTGTGCGTCTGTGAGTGTGTGTGCGTGCGCGCGTGTGTGTGTGTGTGTGTGGTTGTGTGTGTGTGGGCAGGAGCGGGTGGCATGGGTTTTGGTCTTGTCTGGTATTTTTGTGTGTAGGTATTGTAATTGTTGTGTCGTGTAGTGTAATTGGTGGGTTTGAGTTTTTGGGTGGTTGTGTTGTGTATGATTCGGCCTTGTGTTGTGTTGTCTTTTTATACAATATTTATACAATATATATTTTACAATAGATATTAATATGTATACACACGATATTTTTCCGTGTTTGGTAACTTCGATGGTAGATTAGAGAAATCGGCCAGGTGGTTGTCGGTGGTTGCTGTAGGGGGACAAGGGTTGGTGTTAATAACTCTGGTTCCATATTTCTCGCGCGCAGAACTTTTCTGAAATGTTTTTTTAAACAATTCTTTCACACAGACAGAGATGTACACTGGGTATAACGGGAGGTGATAGAAATGTGCCCGTGAGGTCATAGAAATGTTCATGTGAGGTCATAGAAATGTGCCTGTGAGTTGATAGAAATGTGCCTTGAGGTGATAGAAATGAGCCTGCGAGGTCATAGAAATGTGCCCGTGAGATGATAGAAATGTGCCCGTGAGGTGATAGAAATGTGCCTGTGAGGTCATAGGAATGTACCCGTGAGGTGATAGAAATGTGCCTGTGAGGTGATAGAAATGTAGCCGTGAGGCGATAGAAAGGTGCCCGTGAGGTGATAGAAATGTGCCCACCGGTTTTGGTAGGAAACTTCAGATATGACTCACCAAAGTATTTTCGCACGTGTAGTAAAGGCTGGCCTCGGTAAAAACTGACAGAGGCGGCCTTCAACCCACTATCCAACGGTTTAAGCATTTTATCACTTCTACGCATGTACACCCAATTGCTGGGAAACAGTGGAAGGCATCTTCAACGAGGTATGATCGCTAGTGTCCGTCGTTATCACGCCACCTCTTCAGTAAAGTATGAACGTGAGTGCCTGGACGTTGGTCTTCCAAGTGTCTATTTATATGAAGGAAAACTAGTTTTAACCTGGGTTTGAAAGGCGGCCAGCCTTGTTGTACGCTAACAGAGAGTTGATTAGTTGAAAAACTAATCGATCGTTGACGCGTTGTCGATGTGAAAAATGTTTTGTGCGTCGCGTCCAGACATGTCTGAAACATGTCCAGGTGATGGTCAATGGTATAGCAATATATTAGCTCGATAATGGCGGGTGTGTGTAGGTAGTGTGTGGGTTGTATTGTGGTGTGTTGTATTGTATTGTGTTATGTGTTGTTTATTTATACAACAGTTATACGTACATATTACAATATATATATATATATTTTACAGTTATAACATCTAGAGGCGGGAGTGAAGTGTTAAAGACTTGCCTATACTAGGACCAGCATCGAGAGGTGGGAATGAAGTGTTAGAGACATGACTATACCAGGTCCAGCAGCGAGAGGTGGGGGTCAAGTGTTAGAGACTTACCTATACCAGGTCTAGCCTCTAGATGTGGGAGTGAAGTGTTAGAGACTTGCATTTACTAGAGCCAGCATCTAGAGGTGGGAGGGTAGTGTTAGAGGCTTGACTATGTCCAGCAGCGAGAGGTGGGAGTGAAGTGTTAGAGACATTACTAGGACCAGCATCGGGAGGTGGGAGTGAAGTGTTAGATAACAAAGGTCTAGACGTGGAAGTGAAGTGTTGGGAGTGAAGTATTAGAGACATGACCAGGAAACAAGTTTATGTATAATAAAATAATAATACAAGATCAAAAGAACATAAACTTGTTTCCGATAGTCTATATGTAGCGCTGACGTCACCCACCCTAACCGACTACAAACAGTATGACTCATTCATCGATTACATTTGATGGTGGAATAATATATTTGCATTGTCAAGTACTGACAACAGGAAAAAATATTGAATGAAAAAAACATTTAATGAAAAGTTTGGCCAAACTGTAAGAAATATTTAAAGAAGTATTTGACAGCTGACCTATTTACCTACAGGTTGCAACCTTTGAGCAGGCCTGGGAGAAAAGTTTGGGGTCATCTTTGCTGACTGGAAGAAAAGGTTTCACTAAAGTTTGAACCTTGCAGGACCAAAAAAAAAAAAAAAAAAAAAGGAGATACCCGTTTGATACATGGAACAAATACTTAGTTACATTTATTTAATGTACTTAATTTCCATGGTCGCCTCATGTTTGATACGATTGGGAGACAATATAAAACCTATCACCAGATGCCGCACGTGTAAAAAAAAGAAAAGAAAAAAAGTGAAACCTTAAATCGCGGGGTTCGAACACACGAACGAGGGAATGCTTCTTTTATAAATTCCTAGCATTGATCTGTTGTGTTTTGAGCTTGTCTGCAATGACGTTGTTACGGGCTGCTTCTATCTCCAGATATTAGAAGCCCGTTGGACGTGAGTTATTGGGTTGCTCTTCAATAATTCTTTAGGTATTATATTCATCTCTACCATTTCGGCTTACAGTTCAATTGCAGATTTAGAGCCGTTATTGTGTGATTCAATATTATTATTTGATTCAGTGTCGTTCATTACTTCGTTTTAATTCTCCAGCAGTGTTGTATTAATTTATGATTAAACTTGTATATAAATGTGATAGTCTGTACTGACCTTGCAAGGGTTATCTCAACAGTCACAGCACATTAGTAAACTTGAATAATTCAGGCAATTAAAACAAGTTCCATTGACGACTGAATATTTAATACATGTCCTTTTTCCAAATGAACACAGAACGTTTTCACACAACTAATATTGGCATTAAAACATAGTTTTTAGGATTTACTCATTGTCCATCCTACAGACATTGCACGTCTGTGTTAACCGTTAATTCTATAGCGTCCTTGAGTTTGCAACCAACTCTTTCAAATCCGTTTAGTGGAATTATTATCATTACGAAATGATATCCTTATTTCATATTTACGTATTCTGTCTATGTCCACTTATTCAATACTTTGGCTTTCCTAGCCAGGCTTTAACTGCCATAAATATAATACCCTTGCGAAACGTATCCTACGCTATTCGCGAATATCCCTTAGACACTCTGGTCCTATACTTTTGACTTGATTAGCTTTTCCAGCATAATCTACACGGATTTCTTCGCTATTTATAATTCACAGTGGGTATACCACTTTATACATATTCTTCATCAGTGGCCATGCCACATATATTATACACATTCCATAAGTGGCTCTGCCACACATTTGAAACACTGCCGGACGGCTCTATGGCCATACATAGACTGCGGTTACTAGCCTTGACGCGTCATACATCGATTTGCGCGATTTCTAGTATTAATTCAATTGAGGTGGTTCGTGGTGCAACCATGCGAATGTTTGCAACCATTCACATATCTGCAAACCCCGAAACAATCCTCAACAGACGTGAACAGAAATAAGTAGCAGGGTTAGTCTTACACAAGTAAATCCCGTTGCAGATGGACTTTTTCGTCTACCAATACTCAAAACTCTAAATGTTAGCCTTTTATTACGCTTTTCTAGATAGCTATATTTAGCCCTGACGTCACCCTCTAGCGATCTGGTTTCATAACTAGTGAGGGTGAGTTCGCATTTGCCTGTCAGAAATGCCGCTCATTTTCAAAAATATCGACGTCACGAGAGTCGATATAGGAGCTTTCTTGTCTGAGTACGCTGTGTTTTGAGTTTTATTAAAATGGCTGAAAATGATCTCCCTATTGTTCCGATTGCAACCCGCAACACTAAGGTGTATCTAGTTGCCGCCATAATCTAGTCTGCATATATCATATATTTCTACAGAGCCTTTTTGTGTTCAATAAAACTGTATATTTGGTGTTGTCCAGCCTGGCTTTTGACAGTATTTTTTATGTGAAGAATCCGGGTGTGTGCGGGTCCCTTACATGGCCCTAGCTGGACATTGGGGTGAGTAGATTTATTACTCGATGCTAGACGTAGTCAAGTCTCTAACACTTCACTCCCACCTCTCGATGGTGGTCCTAGTAAAGTCTCTAACACGTCGCTCCCCCTTCTCGAGGCTATTTCTAGTGTAGTCTCTAACACTTCACTCCCACCTCTCGATGCTGGACCTGGTCATGTCTCTAATACTTCACTCCCAACACTTCACTTCCACCTCTAGACCTTTGTTATCTAACACTTCACTCCCACCTCTCGATGCTGGTCCTAGTCATGTCTCTAACACTTCACTCCCACCTCTCGCTGCCGGACCTAGTCAAGTCTCTAACACTACCCTCCCACCTCTAGATGCTGGCCCTAGTAAATGCAAGTCTCTAACACTTCACTCCCACCTCTAGAGGCTGGACCTGGTATAGGCAAGTCTCTAACACTTCATTCCCACCTCTCGCTGCTGGACCTGGTATAGTCATGTCTCTAACACTTCATTCCCACCTCTCGATGCTGGTCCTAGAATAGGTAAGTCTTTAACACTTCACTCCAACCTCTAGATGTTATAACTGTTTGTAAAATATATATATATTGTAATATGTACGTATAACTGTTGTATAAATAAACAACACATAACACAATACAATACAACACACCACAATACAACCCACACACTACCTACACACACCCGCCATTATCGAGCTAATATATTGCTATACCATTGACCATCACCTGGACATGTTTCAGACATGTCTGGACGCGGCGCACAAAATTTTTTCACATCGACAACGCGTCAACGATCGATTAGTTTTTCAACTAATCAACTCTCTGTTAGCGTACAACAAAGCTGGCCGCCTTTCAAACCCAGATTAAAACTAGTTTTCCTTCATATAAATAGACACTTGGAAGACTAACGTCCAGGCACTCACGTTCATACTTTACTAAAGAGGTGGCGTGATAACGACGGACACTAGCGATCAAACCTCGTTGAAGATGCCTTCCACTGTTCCCACCAATTGGGTGTACATGCGTAGAAGTGATAAAATGCTTAAACCGTTGGATAGTGGGTTGAAGGCCGCCTCTGTCAGTTTTTACCGAGGCCAGCCTTTACTACACGTGCGAAAATACTTTGGTGAGTCATATCTGAAGTTTCCTACCAAAACCGGTGGGCACATTTCTATCACCTCACGGGCACCTTTCTATCGCCTCACGGCTACATTTCTATCACCTCACAGGCACATTTCTATCACCTCACGGGTACATTCCTATGACCTCACAGGCACTTTTCTATCACCTCACGAGCACATTTCTATCATCTTACGGGCACATTTCTATGACCTCATAGGCACATTTCTATCATCTCACTGGCACACCTCTATGACCTCACAGGCACATTTCTATCACCTCACAGGCACATCTCTATCACCTCACGGGCACATTTCTGTGACCTCACAGGCACATTTCTATGACCTCACGGGCAATTTCTATCACTTCACGGGCACAATTCTATCATTTCACAGGCAGATTTTTATCACCTCACGGGCACATTTATATCACCTCACGGGCACATTTCTATCACCTCACGTTATACCCAGTGTACATCTCTGTCTGTGTGAAAGAATTGTTCCCCCACACCCCACACACACACACACACACACACACACCCACACACACACACCCACACCCCACACACACACACACCCCCCCCCCCCCCCCCCCACACCCCCCCACACCCCCCCCCACCCACCCCCCCCCCCACACCCACACCCACACACCCACCCCCACACACACCCCCCCCCCCACACACCCCCCCACACACACCCCACCCCCCCCCACACACAACCCCCCCCCCAGTGACCCCCCCCCCCCCACACCCCCCACAATACCCCACACACAAATACCCCCCCCAAAAGCCCCCCCCCCCCCCCACCCCACACCACAAACCACCCCCCCCCCCCCCCCCCCCCCCCCCCCCCACCACCCCCCACCCACCCCCCCCCCCACCCCCCCCCCCACCCACCCCCCACCCCCACCCCCCCCCCCCCCCCCCCCCCCCCCCCCCCCTCTCCACCCCCCCCCCCCCCCCCCCCCCCCCCCCCCCCACCCCCCCCCCCCCCCCCACCCCCACCCACCCCCACCCACCCCCCCCCCCCCCCACACCCACCCCCCCCACCACCCCCCCCCCCCCCCCCCCCCCCCCCCCCCCCCACCCCCCCCCCCCCCCCCCCCCCCCCCCCCCCCCCCCCCCCCACCCCACACCCCCCACCCCCCCCCCCCCACCCCCCCACACCACCCACCCACACACAACCCAGACCGCGCACCCCCCCCCCAGCTACATCCCCCAAAAACACTTCACGCCCACCTCTCCCCTAGACCTAGTCAAGTCCCTAACACCCCCCCACCCCCCCCCTCTCGCTGCTGGTCCTGGTATAGTCAAATCTCTAACACTTCACTCCCACCCCTCTTCATACTAGACCTCGTAAAGGCGCTAACACTTCACTCCACCTCTCGATGCTGGCCCTAGTAAAAAAACAAGTCTCTAACTCTTCACTCCCACCCCCCGATGCTGGCACACTCGCCCCCTACCCCCCAAATTGTACACACACATGCTTCGTCACCCACGCCAGCACAAAAAGGTTCCACTCGCTTCAAAAACCCCCTTAGTAACCTACTCGCCATTATCGATTTTAAAAAAAATATTTTCCGTCATAATCGATTTTTTATACACCTATTGTATGTATATATGTATAAACAAACACACCAACCACACACAATACAATAAACAAACACATAACAATTAAAATACCCATCCCTCACACTCAAATAGTCAAATCTCTAACACTTCACTCCCACCTCTCGACATTGGCCCTAGTATAGTGACACGTCTCTTTCACTCCCACCTCTAGAACTCTAACACTTCCCTCGTACCTCTAGATGTTAAACTTAGTATAGGCAAGTCCCCTAACACTTCACTCCCACCTCTAGAAGCTGGACCTAGTCACCCCCCTCTAACACTTCACTCCCACCTCTCGACGCTGGCCCTAGTAAAATCCCTAACACCTCACTCTCACCTCTTCGTGCTAGCCCTAGTCCCCGTCTCTAACACTTCCCACTCACACCTCTCAATGCTGGCCCTGTTATAGTGACGTCTCTAACACCCCCCCCACCCCTTCATGCTGGCCCTAGTATAGGTATGTCTTCAACACTTCACTCCCACCTCTCGCCGCTGATCCTAGTATAGTCATATCTCTAACACCTCACTCTCACCTCTTCGTGCTAGCCGTAGTGACGTCTCTAACACGTTACTCCCACCTCCCCATGCTGGCCCTAGTAAAGTCCCTAACACTTCACTCCCACCTTTATATGCTAGACCTAGTATAGGCAAGTCTCTAACACTTCACTCTTACCTCTCAATGCTGGACCTGCTATAGTGACGTCTCTAACACGTCACTCCCACCTCTCGATGCTGGCCCAAGTAAAGTCCCTAACACTTCACTCCCACCTCTCAGTGCTGGTCCTGCTATAGTGACGTCTCTAACACTTCACTCACACCTCTCGATGCTGGCCCTGCTATAGTGACGTCTCTAACACTTCACCCCACCTCTTCATGCTGGCCCTAGTATATGCATGTCTCTAACACCGCACTCCCACCTCTAGATGCTGGCCCTGGTATAGGCAAGTCTCTAACACTTCACTCCTGAGTCATACACACAACCACCTGCTACACCATAAATTGTACACACCCATGCGTCGTCACCGTCGCCAGCACAAAAAGGCTCCACTCGCTTCAAAAACTTCCCTTAGTAACCTACTAACCCGCCATTATCGATTTTTTATATTTTCCTCTTTAACTCAAGTATTCTTTTAAAAGAGATCATTAACTATATACTTCTATTTATAAACCTTTGTATCTATGTTGTAAAATAAATATTGTAATATGTATAAACAACAACACACAAAAACCCCCCCCCCCCCCCCCTTTAACCTACACCCGCCAGCTACACCCCAAATTGTACACACCCATTCGTCGTCACTTTCGCCAGCACAAAAAGGTTCCACTCGCTTCAAAAACCCTCTTAGTAACCTACTAACCCGCCATTATCGATTAAAAAAAAAAATTTCGGTCATTGTCGATTTTTTTATATTTTTTATATATATTGTATGTATATATGTCTAAATAACACACCCAACACACATAACAAAACTATACCACAACACACAAAAATCCCCCTAACCTACACCCGCCAGCTACACCCTAAATTGTACACACCCATGCGTCGTCACCCACGCCAGCACAAAAAGGTTCCACACGCTTCAAAAACCCCCTTAGTAACCTTCTTCTTCTCTTCTTCCGTCCTTAGCCACCGACCGTCAAAGCAGTCAGTGGCCATTACGCCTAGTGGCGTCTTAGGGCAATAGCAGATAGGTTTTCTTTGCCATTGTTTCCCATCACGCCTATTGGCGTCTTTAGGGCAATGGCAAATCAATCCATTTGCTGTTGTTTCCGTAATCGAAGTGACTGGCAAACGGGTGATCAGCCCGTTGGTCCTTAGTAACCTCTTCTTCTTCTTCTTCCATCCTTAGCCATCAACCGACAAAGCAGTATGTGGCCAGTACGCCTAGTGGCGTCTTAGGGCAACAACAAATTGATCAATCTATCGCTGTTTCCACCACGCCTAGTGGCGTCTTTGTGGAACAAAAACAGACCAAACAATTTATCATTGTTTCCGTAATCAGATTGGTTGGCAAGCAGGTGATCAGCCCACTGTGCGAAGTTTTTACGGGATGGGGTAAACAGCCCCATGCCCATACCCTCCTTAGTCGCTTTTTACGACATGCGTGGTAGGGTGCAGTGTTACTATTCTTTGCTCCCCTTTCGGGCCCCGGTAACACACGGGTGTCCTTAGTAACCTAATCCAACATTATCGATTTTTTAAAAAATGTTCCGTCATTATCGATTTTTTATATATATTTTATGTATATATGTCTAAATAACACACCCAACACACATAACAAAACAATACCACAACACACAAAAATCCCCCTAACCTACACCCGCCAGCTGCATTACACCCATGCGTCGTCACCCACGCCAGCACACAAAGGCTCCACTCGCTTCAAAAACCCTCTTAGTAACCTAATCCAACATTATCGATTTTTTTAAAATTTTCCGTCATTATCGATTTTTTATATATATTGTCTAAGTATTTTGTATAAACAACACGCCCGCCATTATCGAACTATTCTAGGACATTAATAACACATAAGGAATGGAAACCCGAGGCCTGTAAACAGTAAATTAATATTAGACACACATAAAGGTATGTTTTCAGGCACTCGTAAGAAATAAAGAAGTAGAACACTTGGACAACAGAAAAACAACAGACGTGAGTGGCTTACCCAGGGTTCGAACCCCGTACCTTCCGTACGACAACTCCGCCTAGCTATACAAGCGAATCACACTGACCCCACGGCCAGCTAGGCATCCCCAAAAAAGGATGCTTTACTGACTAGTCATCAGTGCGAAACACAAGATAACACCGGAAGTATACAGTGGGCAACTCAGCCCATTAATGACGCAATCACTTCTGTTGTTCCTCTATACAGCAGTATATGTCAGTCCAAACACAAAGACCTTGATACTGTGTCCAGTAAATGATAGAAGACTTAAGGACAGTAGTATAGAACAGAGGGTAGGTTTCTGGTATTGTATAAACATTAATAACACATAAGGAAGGGAAACCCGAGGCCTGTAAACAGTAAATTAATATTAGACAAACATAAAGGTATGTTTTCAGGCACTCGTAAGAAATAAAGAACCCTGGGTAAGCCACTCACGTCTGTTGTTTTTCTGTTGTCCAAGTGTTCTACTTCTTTATTTCTTACGAGTGCCTGAAAACATACCTTTATGTTTGTCTAATATTAATTTATTCTAGGACAACAGGACGCAAGCTGATCGTCAGAGGAAGTCACCCCAGCTAAAATATATCGCTATATAAAAAGTCACGCTCCTCTTGCAGACGCTCCACCGCCTGAAATCGATCGGGAGTATTTCCTTATATAAAAGTTATGTGCCAACGCCTGAAATCGATCGGAGTATTTCCTTATATAAAAGTTATGTGCCAGCGCCTGAATACGCGTCGTTTTGGACATTCCCTACTACTAACAGTTCTCCTTGAAGTTCTTGAGAGGCTGTGTTCTGTATATAAACTGGTTGTTCATCAGTCTGCCCAGACTGCTCAGTGTAGTCTATTATCTTTTCTTCTGTTTGTAAACATGAATGTTCTGCATCTGAGAGGTTATGCAGGGCGGTTTCTGCCTGCTGTACAAAGCCATATGACGTGATTGGCTTTAAATGCTTCAGTATTTCCTTCTGTTCTTTTTGCCGCTTTCGTTTACTAGAACCACTTTCATATCGCTTACTCATTATTTTTAACACTAAAACTGAAAATTAAATATTATTGTGATTCACAATGGTATAAAAGAATCCTCACTTGATTTCAAAATGTACGGGACATAACTCTAGGCTCTACTAATGTTCATAATGTTTTTTGTTTCGGAATTTAACTTAGGTCTTTAATAGATTCGCATTTTCGCGAAGCTGGCAAGAAATGGCCGCAATTTCTCCTTTTGGCTAAATTGAAAAGCAAAGGGTACAAACTTTACTAAACAGTAAGTGTGTATTTGTGTAACTGTTATCCAGTCATATGTGTTTAATTTTACTAGCAGCCATGCCTATATAGTAGGATCAAGAATGTGTGCTTTGGTCACTTCCATCAATGTATTCTTGAATTTTGCATTTTTGCTTACACATTTTTGGCTTAGATACGCCCCTGATTCTTATCATTACAAATGGAATAAAATTCATGGTGAATTTCTAATTTTTCTTTTGCAGGAGGCAGAGGCCCCCCTAGATTATGAGGCCCTGGGCTGCAGCCCGCTGAGTCCATATGTTAATCCGGCACTGGTTGAAGGCAATACTGCAAGGGGAAGACACGCTATAAGTGGGAAGATAACATCAAGAGATGAACAAGAAAGAGTCTATAAGTGTGAACCATCAAGACAAGAGATGAACAAGAAAGAGTCTATAAGTGTGAACTATCAAGACAAGATACAGAAATCGTTGGAGATCCATTGCAGCCGACCTTCGTTGCGGAGATGGCAGCGGACAATGGTGAGAATTAGAATTGTTTTAGCTTTCATTGTTTTTGCATGGAGTATTAGATCGATGCTACATAACAAATGGTGTTGTTGTTGTTATTGTTTAACTAGGGCTGCTGAGCTTTTCACTCTTTAGCAGCCAATACCAAGTTGAAGACTCCTTGGTATTATCTACACTGTAGATCTAGGCTTTTCCTGTGGCCTTTCTGCCATTCTGAAACGTTCTGAGTTGAAGTCGTGAGCTCCAGTTTCTCCAGCTTGGCTTGCATTTAAAGGATCGTCACATCTGGTCCCAAGCTAGGAGAAAGAAGCGCATGGCAAAATATGCATTCCCCGCCATCCAAGGAGGCTCACCAAATATGCAAAGCTAAAATACTCTGCTCTGGTTCTGGACTCTCCCAAGGAATTATCACATCCAACACCTAGCCACTTCTCAGCTCCCCCTGCCTATCACTAGGTCCACAGTAAGATACTCCTGCATGCAGTTAACCTTTCAAAGCCAAATAATCACATCTGGGGCTCAATTGACTCCTCCAAGCAGTGTGCAATGCTGGGTTCTCAACAAGTTTCACCACAGGGGGGACCCTGGAAGTGTATGGATGATTTCAAGAGTCGATGAGGGTGTAATTAGCCTCACAGAGATTCACTTCCACATATGTATATTGTAGCATAGTGCTTAGCTGGTGGTCATATAAAGATGACTCCAGATATGCCTCCATGCATACATAACATTTGACAAAAATACTGCCATATATAATAGTCGAATGCAGCGGTAGGCAACCCAGGATCCGTGGTTATCCACTTAAAAACACTGAGCTCTCTAAAGATTTACCTTGATAAAATTATTCCGCTGAGTTAGGTGGAAAATCAGTCTTAATTTTAGAATGAATAGTTTTAAAATGTCTCGAAATATAGATTTCTTTACCAAGGTGGTGACTGTCGTACTGCGCTTTTGGATGCTAGCGGTGAGGGAAATGTGTTCTTGGCTTAAGAATTTCTTTTTTTTTCTCACGTCCGTCACCTAAAGATCTACCAAAATCACTCATTGTGAGCCACCGGTAGTTTGCGATCGAACGGTTGCCGACCCGCTGGCCTAATGTGTTTGCTGTATTTAGATTTTGTGTGTCTTCCTGTTTTTTAGGTGGAGCCCCTTTTATGCCAAAAAAAAAAAAAAATTTTAAAGAACAAATCGCAGTTTTTTGCTTTTTATAGTTTCGGGGTTGGGGGGGGGGGGGGGGAAATCTCTAAGGAAACATAGAAAGTATACTCCTTCTTGCATGTCGTTAGATGTAATTAGTATGAGGTTTGTATATAGGATATGTCGTAGATTTTGGATAGGTATTTAAGATAGATAGGTCCTGTCTGAATAGAACTGGAAAAAGGTGGTAACTCAGTGAGAGATAAGGTAAAGAAATAGGTTTCACGAGTGAATGGCGATAAGGTAGAGTCTGTCCCTGGATTTAGAAGACACTCTAGTCCAGCCTATCTTACGACTGAAATTTGTTTATCTGACAGTTTACCTTTCTGTGTATATTAATATATACGCTATACCCACTCACATACACACACACAGATAAGTGACGACAACTTGACGCACAAACGTGAAACTATAGTAAATGGAGTAGGGATATTGGGCCGAGCTGACCAACACAGGTAATTAAGTTTTATGTTAGGTTTATTTATCATAAAGGAAAACTTCACAACATTCAATATCAAATAGAAAAAATCATAGGTTACAGAAATCATAAAGAAATAAACCCTATAAGTGCAATACCCTCTGTTGAGACAAGATCCCACAAGAAGATGTTAAATAACCCCCAAAAGGTCAAAAGATTTGCGCTATGGTATAGAATTTGACTATACTGTAAAGAACAGAGTTCCTAATTAATCTATTCAGAAAAATAACAGTATTAGCAAACAAAAGAAAGGCACAACAAAGTGAGTACAATGATTATACAATAGAAGAATTATTCATTCCTTCTTTCTCTCGCTTCAGAAAAACATTGGCCACTTTCAGTCGCGCTTACCTAATTGTTGATTAACAACATCTGGAACATATCTCCATGGTACAAACAGCAAATCCAGTGTTGGGTTGTGTTTTGGCAAAATAAGCCCCAGCTCCTCAAAGTTTGATTAATCCTGTTATTTGGGGAACGTTTACTTCGTTACTGTTAATTGGATTTGTTTCTGTCACATCAATTAGTCCGGGCAGGAAAATAATTACGAGATCTAGTGTTCACAGTGTCAGTAGCTGATAATTCCAATACTTAAAGAGAATGTCAGGTATGTAAATCTCTCGGGATAAAAATCCTCGCCACAACACAGTGGTCGGTAGTTGGGAAATGTTAATTTTTGACAATTTCGCCACAGCGGGCTGAGTGTACATGAAAATAGAAAAAGAATCTGGATAGCTATAGGTCCAGTTACAATTATTCTTATAGTCTTTTGTTGGTACTCTGTTTCTCTTTCTGGTTGAAACAAGAGGGCCAAACAGGTCAACCTCGAAGACCCGATATTTATATAATAATGTTTTTTGGTACTGTTGGACTTTGACCCGCTTTCTCAGATTCAGGCCGCTGGTAGGTTTTGGTTTGTGACCCGTACTGGATTTTAGGAAGAAAATACAAAACATTTAACCTCAATATAGTATTCTATCCAAACCCGCATAACGTTATAATTTATTATCCATTCAGTTATTAGATTTGACTAGAAAACACAAGTGTAAAGCTTATCTTATCGTTCTTATTAACCCGTGAAATAAATTCTAGTCATTTACAAAAATCACACATAATGGATTGGAGATAAATATATATTTCGTCAGTACGACATCGCCTAGTGCATTTACTAGTCAATTAAAATATCTCTTACTGGTTAATAGCAATTAATCAAGTTTACGTTACAGCTGGAAGAATTAGATATATATTTTTTAATCTGCTAGCCAATTAACACAGTAAATCCTAGTGAAATATAAAATGACGAACTTTAACAATTAAATCACTCAAAATGCTAGTAAATATAGTTACCGCAAAACAAAAAAATAAATTATCTCCAATCGAAATACTAAGAAATCCACTTTAACAATGGTCTAGGGTTCGAAGCTAGATGTTCCGAAAATTCTGAGGCTACTAAATAAATTATTTTAAAGGATGAGGTATATATATGAAATATGTAGAAATTCGCTATCTCTTGCGAGATATAGTGCCTTCGCCCAGATTTTGGGAAAATCTGCGGTCGATTTCTGAATGAAAGCTTTATTTCACGCCTTTGCCGATGCAGACACGTGGGCCAACGAGCAAACCGTTTTTGATCTCCGCTCATACTGTAGCGAATTACGGGCCCTGGGATCACGAACTGTGGTTATCTCCCCTTAAGGAAATGCAACCGTCAAAGGTACGTCTTTTGACTTACCGCCCTTGATTCTACAAATATACGACCCGTTCTCTGATCTGTCACTATTTCAACGATTGCCCAATCGTTCCCGTGATAATTCAGTTAACGGCTCTGGACTAGCTAATAGGTCTGTTTGTAAACATTCCTAGTGCCTGTAAGACATAGAGAAACGAAAATAGGCGTGGCTAAATTATGAGTTAGACAGATATCGAAGTGTAGGGGTTCTGCGTTTAACCAAACGTGCATACTAATAAGAAAGCAAAGGTGGGAGCCAGGTGGGAGCAAAACGTGAGGATACATGTAATATATTTACATAACTCTGTCACAGGATAGAGAACTAGAGAAATCAAGTCCAACACGAAAATAAGAATCTTCAACTCAAATGTGAAGTCAGTCCTATTGTATGGCTCTGAGACATGGAGAGCAACAAAAACAACAATCAAAAAGCTACAGACTTTTATAAACGGGTGCTTGCGTCGATTAGAAGGACTGAAATGGTATGACAAAGTCACAAATGTGGAATTGATGACAAGAACCAGACAAGTGCCAGTGGAACAAGAGTTGAGAAGAAGACGCTGGCGATGGATAGGACACACATTGAGGAAACCTGTTGATAGCATTACAAGGCAGTCCTTGTTCTGGAATCTACATGGAAAGAGAGGCAGAGGTAGACCAAAAACACATGGAGAAGAGAACTGGATACAGAGGTGAAACTGATGAGGAAAACATTGAAAGAACTTCAGCGGATGGCACTTGACAGGAAGACTTGGCATGTGTTTGTTGAAAGCCTATGCTTCTCAGGGTGCTAAAGGGTATTGATTGATTATATATAGGGATTACAAATTCATCATGTAGAGCAGTGGTTCTCAACGTTAGCCATATGGCCCCACAGGTAGCCATGCTATTTTTAGGGGGCCACAGTAAGATGGTAAAGTACATTTTCCCCAGCTAACAGTGTCTATGAGGGGGGGGGGGGGCACAGAGGTAGATGAGGCTCAGAAGGGAGACATGAGCAACAACAAAAAGTTGAGAACCACTGATGCTACATAAATCAGCGCCGTAAGAGCATGTGAAACTTGGTGCATAATTCCTGCAAAAGTACCAGCTACAGTGAATGAAGGAATTTTCAAGCTCAAAGAAATTCATGGCTATGCTAACCAGCTGCAGCGGTGGCTGTATACTCCACAAGAAGTAAACATTTAAAATTATAGACCTGTGTACCATCTTAGAGAGTAACACAAAACTTGCAACGTATTAGAATTACTTTAAAGGCGCCCAACATATGATTAACCGAGAAAGCGCATACGGCCATCACTAGTACCATTCCTGGAAAAAAATAAACTCTACGGAGATGCCAACAACCTCAAGCTGACAACTGCTTTCTTTGTACATAGTCACGTTGACGTCTCATAGTGAACGAAGAAGTTAGAAGAAGAATTACTATTTATAACTACGTCGCGAAAAAGCAGCACTAAATTGCAGAGCACTAGAGTTTACTGGCGTTTCATGAAGAAAACGGTTAATGAACTAAATAACCCAATAAACCAACAATGCGACGACCCTCCTCAATCTAGTATGTCAGATGTCACATCTGACGGTGAAAATCCTCTAGATTTGGCAGATAGCTGTTGAATATGGGTTAACTCACGCAGCCGCGATACGCTGGTGGCAGCCATAGAAAGAGAGGTGGGATAGCGAGTAGCACTGATATATGTATAAAATGCTTCATATGGGCAATGAAGTGGTTGTTCGGGAAACTTAAATTGATTTGAAATTTCCTAACCCCCCTCGAAATTCTAGCAGAGAACCCCGTAAAGAAACCCTGGAAGGCAATGGAAAGCCAATGGTAATACACATTAACCGTTATGTTTCAAACAGATCTGAACAAATGATTACACTGGATATGGATAATGGAGAGATACAAAGCAGCAGTGATGGACTACCCTATTTACCCTTTGATTCTGGGATGTAGGTATGTTGTCCTTGGAGAACCTATAAAACCTGTAGCTATGGCAACAGTCCAGACCAGGGAAAGCTCCAAGAAAATGGAGGAAAATCCTATCAATACTCATCCAGAAGAGGTGAAAAAGGCTCAAGCAGCACATAGCACATTGAAGCCTTTTTGGCAAATTACATAAAGCACATAATCCTCCAGATAAAGGAAACTTTTACATGAAGAATGGCCTACTCTACAGAAAAGCTGGAACAGGACCTAAAGGGCATGGACAGCTAGTATTGCCAAAATCTTACAGGGAGAAATTTATGACGCTAGGACATGCTATACCCTTCAGTGGACATATGGGAATAGGGGCCACTGGACAAAGGATAGCCTGTCACTATTTTTGGCAAGGAATCACAGAGGACATAAAGAGATATGTAAGATCCTGTCCAGAATGCCAAAGAGTAGCTCCTAAGCATAGGGCTGCACCAGCAACACTTGGAGAAATGCCCATTATGGAAACCCTTTTTGAACGTGTTGCAGTGGATATTGTTGGGCCCCTCACTAGGACCAAGAAGAGAAATGCTTACGTCTTAACCTTGGTTGATACTTGCTCTATGTGGGGAGAAGCAGTGGCCATGTCAGCTATAGATTCAAAGCATGTGGCAGAGGCCCTGTTGACAATATTCACCCGATTAGGTTTCCCGCATGAGATATTGACTGACAATGGTTCTCAGTTTAAGGGAAAGCTAACACAAGAAGTATTCAGGATATTTCAAGCCAGGCACTATCATCGTAGTCCCTACCATGCACAAGGGAACGGTCAAGTAGAACGGGTCAATGGTACGCTAATTTCAATCCTTAGAAAAATGGCAAGTAAAAAACCAGATACTTGGGATACACACTTACCCGCTGCACTATTTGCATATAGGGAAGTACCCCACAATTCAACTGGATTGACTACAGCTACAATATTGTTTGGAAAACCAATAAAAGGTCCACTGGAAGCATTGCTGTGGACATGGACTGATGAAAAAGCAGAGGAAACAGTGACTTCCTCATACCAATACGTCAACGAGTTGACATCTCGATTGAAAACAGGTTGGAAACTGGCAATTGATAACTTAAGACAGGCCAGGAGGAAGCATGCTGCGTACTACAACAAAAAAAGCAAAGGATAGGGAACTGGAGGTAGGTGAAAAGGTGTTATTACTGTTGCCAAGAAGCAATAATAAATTGCAGATTGGATGGCAGGGACCTTATGTCATACTGGAAAAAACTTTCCAGGATCAATTATAAAATTGACAAGAAAGGAAAGGAGAAGGTGTATCATGTCAATCTTCTTAAAAATTACTATGACAAGGAATCATCAGAAGTTGCACATATCAGGACCCTAGCCATTGCAACAGAAATGCACGGTGAACCACTTCACTCTATGGAATATCCACTCACAACTACAGAGGATTATGTTCAAGTAAACATTAGTGGACATTTAACTCCAGAGCAGAAGAAGATGGTTCAGAAAGTGTTGGAAACCCATGCTGATGTGCTCACATATAAGCCAGGTCGTACGAATCTGTTAGAGTACGACATGAAGGTTAATGACCCTACACCATTATGCATGAGAACATACCCTATACCCTATGCGAAAGCCCAAGCACTAAGGGAGGAATTTGATTATCTGTTGAAGGAGAAAATTATCTCGAAGTCAGACTCTCCCTATAGCTCAAGTGTGGTGCTATTAAGAAAACCGAGTGGTGAACACAGGTTATGAGTTGACTACAGGAAGCTAAATGCTATCACAGAATATCAGGTGGACCCATTACCTGACACCAACTAGCTGTTCTCTACACTGAGTAAGGCTAGGTATTTATCTAAGGTAGATCTAAGCAAGGGATACTACCAAATACCAGTGAAACCAGAAGTTAGGAAAATGCAGGCATTTAGTACATCAGACGGACACTACGAGTTTAATGTACTACCCTTTGGACTGAAAAATGCTCCCAGTATCTTTTCAAGAATGATGAGGAAATTGTTGGAACCTCTACAAAATCCCCATATCACTAACTTTATGGATGACATTCTTGTTACTACAAACACATTTGAAGAGCATATAGTAGCGCTCTCCATGTTGTTTGACAGACTGATAGAAACTGGATTGACTGCACGTCCAACCAAGTGCTATATCGGTTGTAAGGAGTTGGAATTCCTAGGTCACACTATTTCTACAGGTCATATGTCTCCTGACCCAAAGAATTTAGAGAAGTTAAAGAAGGTACTCAGACCTCACACGAAAAAAGATGTGAGATCATTCGTGTCATTATGTGGGTTCTATCAGAAGTACATACCCTACTTTAACTCTCTGTGTGCACCATTAACCAACTTAACGAAGAAAGGACAGCCTGACAAAATCCAATGGAATGCTGATTGTGAAAAAGCTTACACAGAGCTAAAAGCAAAACTCACCAGCAAACCCATCCTTACGCTACCCGATATCACACAAGAATTTGTATTAAGGACGGACGCTAGCAGTATAGGTATTGGTGCAACTCTCTTGCAGCAATCAAAAGTCCAGCCGGAGGAACATTTACCCGTCGCCTACGCCAGTAGGAAGCTGAATGCAGCTGAGTTGAATTACTCGACAATAGTGAAAGAATGTTTGGCTGTAATTTGGTCCATCGACACAATTTCACCTTACCTGTATGGGACACACTTCATTGTCCAAAGCGATCACTAGCCTTTAACATTCTTGGCTGCATCTAGAAAGTTAAATTCGAGATTGTTAAGGTGGAGTCTGCTTCTGACGCCTTACTTACTAACAGTGAATTACATTCCGGGAAGAGACAATGTAGGAGCTGATTTTTAAGTCGACACCCTATTACTCTGGAAGGACAGACGAGAAATGATTAACTACAGCAGGTGTTTACACATCAGCTATGACAGGTCACAGCTAGGAAAGGATGGGGCTATGTCGTAAAGTCGGTGTAAACCCACTTCTTTGTTAATACACTATGTCGGTATAAAAATATGCACAGCCAATCCACGTTCAACAGACTCTGGGACAGATTAAATTACACGAAGTCAAGTTCCCGCAAGATGGCGGCAGACAGAAAGAATTAGGAAAAATATTAAAGAAAAAAACTGTTGCTTCGGAACTCGGTCACGGAAAGTACGAAAACGCCGGCAATTAAAAAGGCTAAAACGCCGAGAACCAATCAAAAGGGTTCCTTACACACTTGCAGTTACCTGCGTTGACCTATATATATATATATATATATATATATATATATATATATATATATATATATATATATATATATATATATATATATATATATATATATATATATGGGGGCGAGTTTTATTCAAATCACCCACAAACACGAAAGCCAGCCAGAACGACCGGAGTGGAAGAGAAAGTTGTCAAGACGAACTCCTGCCTACCTGCATGACCGGGCAAACTTGCTTCACTAGTCGAGTCAAATCTCTGGTTTGTATTAATCTTAAAGGGTTTATTCGTGTCATCCAACCTGAGATCGTATGTTCGGATCAATCCAGCTGTCTGGAACTTCGCAGGAGCATAGTGGTTGTATCGAGCTATATCCTTAGTCCCTCTCAGTCTTGGGTGGGCTAAAGGAACGATCATCAGCGGGTGTTGTGGGCATCAAATTAAGAAGGACAGAACTGTTTCAAGAGATGAGTACACAGTACCATTTCCGTCGGCAATTGTGAGAAATTAACTGTCTATGAAGAAAACGTGATTTAGCGTAGAGAGAGACAAGATTAACCAGCTGATATGTATAATTTTGTTCCTATAATTGGAAGATATATATATATATAAATCATATGTAAACTTACAAATCCATTACATTCCATCTTCCAACATCCACCCTTCAGCACAAGAGTAGATGGTGTATATACTTAATAAATAAGGAAACTGTATTTGAACGACTTGTCAAGTTTATAATTGTTAAGTGAAATCTGTTTCCTTGTTTTAATATCACAGTTAGTTAGTTACACAGCGGGGTGGCATTTTATGACTGTCTCCACTCTACTAATTTTTCGAGATCAGATCATTCACAGCCGTAACTAATTTGTGATACCAGTAGTTCTCTCATACACTGGGACTTCACCAATTTCCTGCAGAAATTCTATTTCGGTATTGTCAGTACTATACTGATCCTAGAGCCAATAAAAACCTCACGCTACAGTGTGCAAAGATGACAAATCTAAAAAAATTATGGAATCCTTATTTCTGCACCGATTTCCTCCATCTTTCGCTTATTTTACTCACATGAATGAGCACTATCACTATGGATATCCACTTTATCCTATAATTTTTCCGACTATTCAATGAAACAGCTGAAACGGGGAAAAACACAATATGGTTCGTGCCCCACTGTCTTCTATTCATAATAACTTCGGCTCTACAACACATCCAGTTAATTTATTGCTATCTGCCTAGGGCTAATGATCCCTATTATCGAACTGGGTCCTTCTTAGCTAGGTACTCCATGATTATTTGCACACTACCTTCCGAAATATTATCAACATCTACACTTTCGTTGTCTCCATGTTGAACAGCCCAGCGTATCCTCCGACACTACGTGTACCAAGCTGGCGTGTCATTGGTCAATTACATCCACGGGGTTTGCGCGGTGACAAATTTTGAATGATGCCGAGATATGATTCAGACTTCATTACAACGACAAGAATGGGAAACTAAGAACCAGGAACCAGACCTCCAGGACGACACAGAGTCCGCTGGGAGGATACCATTAGATAGTCTGAAGGACCGAAGACTAGATTGGAACCAGACTAGGAAGAAGACAGCCGATAGGATAGTATGGCGCTGTGTCTGGCTGCGACAAGTCATATATTAGTCGCTAAATTTTTCTTTGGCTATTTTGCTCCTGACCTGTGCTGTCATTTCTTTTTTTCATCCTCTCTTTGTTTTACTTGCGCTTTTATGGACAAAATTTTCTCCACGGGTTATCTTTACTTTGTCACTCATAACCCTGTTTACCTGACCGCTTGACCTGTTTTGTAGCCACGTCGACGTGTTTGTCTGATTTATCGTCAACACTAGACGGATTAAAAGTCTACCTATAGCCCATCCTTATTATTACCCCAGACTCATGATTGAGAGAAAACAGTGTAAACTTTTTTTTACACCAGGCGGCATTGGGTGAAAACCCAGACTTGTGTCGGGGAATGCAGATAACGTACGTGTGATTCGATGACATGACTTGCAGATATTGTCACAAAACCATCTTGCCTCGGGTTTCCCAACCGGGGCAACAGATGGTATTTGAAGACAATGTGTTAACTTTGTTGACATGATCAGATGGAAATGAGTGGAATTTGAGAAATGATGGAACACTTTCGGCAGATGACTTTGTTGTGGTAAGTAACTACGAGAAATTGACATCTTGGAAGAGATTATCAGTGATAGATCCGTGATGTGGTGATTTTGGGTAGACATGACAGGCAACAGGTCTTGAAGTATGTGGAGACGATTTTGAAAATAACATGTAAAGGGAATATCATACGTTGTCGTGAATTAATGTTCAGAATGAGGGTGGGGAAACCCCTACCACAAGCAGACGCTTATTAGCGGTTGGTTTGGTATTGGAATGCTGGACTAAAAATGCTTCTGACTGGATTAGTCCTCAAAGGAGAAACATATGCGTGGGAGCAAAAAATTTCGCTTATAACCTAGAGCATTGTAAGACTACTTCACTGTATATTCCATCTTTGTTTAAGACATATCACAGACAGCTAAAATAAGAGCTTGTAATCAGGACTCCCTATAGGACCGGCCACAGGATTAGGAGTAACTGCTAAGATTAGAGAGTTTAAAACTCCTATATTCATACTGGACCCCCAAGATTTAAGATACCACTCAAGTGAAAATAGTAGAAGGATTCAGTACGCTGTAACTTTATCTATCTGAGGGATAAATGCATCTTAAACTAGTTTCAGTAAGTTATGGTCATTTTGTGCACGAAGCCTGTGCATTAATTGGCTTTCTTCTTCTTGCGATTGCATCTTTGATGTTTACACCGTCAGACGAGTTCTCATGATGAATTCGACTTTTGTTTGAAGTTCTTCTTTAGCTCCATATAGCTTTGAGATTAGTGTTGAGTCATTGGGCCAGTATATCTTTCTTAACTGGTCATAGAGAGGACAATCCTGTAGAACATGCTCAGCAGTTTGTTCGTTTAATCCACATGTGCACAGTGGTGAAGCAGACAATCGTAGCTTGTGCATGTGTTTATTCAGTTTGTTATGCCCTGTCCTGAAGCGAAAAATGGTTATCTGTCCCTGCTGGTCAAGAATGGGGTAGTCGTCGTCGGGTTGATTCTGTTCTCTTCTGATAGTCTGGATAGCTCTCTTTTTCTCAGTGTATGTGATTTCATTATCTTCTTGTTCGCATTCTCCTGCCCTTTTTGCAAGTTTATCTGCCTTTTCATTTCCGGGTACACCACAATGAGATGGTACATGTCACAGATGAAAATAGTGCAGCAGTAATCATCCACTTTTGCTCCTCCCCATCTAGAGTATACTTTTGCTACATGAACGAAGGATTCACCAGTTTAATTAACACGGGGGCCATCTGGCAATCAAGCCCTATGTGAAACAGAGAGTGAAGCGCGGAGCATAGCGTAATAGATTCTTTGATCAGGGGAATATACGATATTCAGTGAGACGGACCTTGGATTGTAAAACTTTCAGGTGAAAATTGCGTAGCTGTTTTTCGGCAAGGCGGAGATGGTGAAAGTCAAGAGGTGGTAAAATTGCATTTGATTCAAGAAATCGAACGGCAAATTGGCTCGGGTCTGGCAGTGGTGTGACTTTCGCATTAAAGAACGATAGTACGGAACATATCAATATACACCATGTCTCTCCGATAGCCATGATCAGTTGCCAGAAATATATCTGAATTCACTAGCTCATTATCTTAATATTTCTCGTACAGAGTGAAAATTAATAGATTCCGTGGAGTGTTTCATTTTTCTGATTGCGGTAATTTATGTACTAGATTTGAAGTGATTTAGTGTGTTTAAAGTTTTCAATATATATTTCACTGAGATTTTCTGTGCTAATTAAATAACTTATAGCTAGCTTTCCAGCCGTAAAGTAAATTTAATTACTCGCTATTTTTCCAGTAAGAGATGTTTTAAATTGACGAGTACATACATTAAATAACTGTCTACTGACGGCATATATTATTTACTTCTATCCATTTTATGTAATTTTTAAAAATGACTAGTGTTCATATCACGCGTTAACAAAATGATAGGATAAGCTAGACACGTGTGTTTTAAATCTAATTTATAACGGAGTGGTGAACAGGTCCTAGTTTAATTCGTGTTAAATATGATATTGATAATTTGGTTAAATGTTCATATTTTCTTTCCTAAAATTTAGGCTGATCAAACCTGCGTACTAGCGGACTTACGGCCATATGAACTTGAGTTCTTATAGTCTTATAATTGTATAAGCAACCAGAAACTTTATAATATTGTTGAGTCTTCGGGCTATGTGCGGTCCATTCTTCTTCATTTTATGAGAGAGACCAAACTAGAACCATAATTATTATATTAACTGGACCAGAACTATTACCAGATTTACTTATATGTATATCTCATCAGCCAACTGTGGCAATATATTGTCAGCAACATTTGTGTAACTTAAACCTAGCGTTTCAGCCACCTGAGGCTAAACAACCTAGGAACTGTATATGTTCTATTTATTCTACATCGGCGATCACCACGCATGAACCTTACTCCAACCAACTGAAAGCATAGATAACTTATTGTATCCAGTACAAATTTAACACTGACTCTAGCGACTCCTGTGAAATTTGCAGTCAGCAACTACGGAGTGTCTGGGGCTGCATTTGGCAAACTTAAATTTGACACTAAATATATATATATTACTTATTAGTGTATTTCCTTGGAATGCCTGCGACAACTACTGGGGTAAGTGTATCTGAAAGTGGCCACTGCGTGTATGTGAATTGAATGAACAGAGAAATAAACTTATGTCTTTTGTTAACATCATAAACTTATACGGTTTCTTCTTTCTTTTTTTTTTTTAAATCTCAGTAATCTGATTAGTCACGGGATACTTTACATTAGGAACTTATTTGTCACCGTCATTTTTGTCGGTTCCAGAAGATGTAAATCTATTTTATATTTTTGATAATCGAAGGTACAGAACTGTATGTTAACTCCCTGACACAGGTTGATTAGGGGTTACCTTCCCTGTGTTTATTCTTTCTTAAGACGGGATAGTTAACTGTTCTCAAATCTGTTCTGTCTACGCATGCGCTAGCTTTTAGCGCGAACCGAACAGACTTCCGTCTGTGAGAGTTATGAGCTGGTTTCTGCCGGACGAAGATGTCCGTTGTTTCTTCTCTGCATTATCTGAGGAAAAGATAGTCCTGTCATATTAGTGATTTCCCCAGAGTTATTCAGTTCGTCTGGAATGACGACAGGTGTTATTTGTGTATTGTTTGGAATTCTGTCCAATGTAAAATTACTTTATTATTACGCAAAGTTTGCAGAACATTTAGTATGAACCTGTGAGTAGCGCTCATAGTTCTTGTGATCCAGAATCCATTATGTGTGCTCGACGTAGCCAGTTAGGTCTATTGTTGAAGTTCCTTATAGAAGCACAATAACCATATATTGTTATGAAACCCGCAGGATGGCGGTACGTTTCAGCATAAAAGATAATACATGCCTATGGAAAAATGTACAGTTGTTTATCAACCATTATAAAGCCCGTCATTACGGCCTATAATCTTGAGCAGAAGAAGAAGTACCTGAAGTACCTGAAAGGTGAAGCCAGATGAAGTCTTGACTGTATTATCAAGTTCACAGACTTCCATATTAAGCAACTATATTTGTTTAAGGACTACCTGACGCGTTCAGTCAGGGGGGCCCTGAGTTACAGTAGGAAAAGAATGGGTTGTCAAGCCAGCGTTATTAGCATCATACCTATGAGCTATACGGAACTGATAATGTTCGATGTTATTAATTATTACCACCTATGAACAGTTGTTAAAGGACAGACCATTGTCGATAACGTCCTTATAGATGAGTGGTTCAAGCTTTATTTACCAGATGTTTTGCCAGTCATATCCAATATACATGATGTGTCTTGATTATCGTCCATTTGACTGTACCTGTTGATGTCACTGTGTCACGTAATTAAATGGTTGAAAGTTCCAGCAGTTTTCTACAATTACTGACTACTGCATGTGAGTGAGTGGGTGCCTTGTTTACATTTCAAAGATCCTATACGCATTCGTGTCTCTACACACCCACCTCACTTGTCAATCATACAATCTTCGAGTACCTTACATACAAGAAATGTCTGATGTTCGAATGTCAACATGACACCCTTTCAGCGCCTCAACGCCTGGTGAGCTATTCATGCATAACAAAGCTGTTTGGCCCAGGTCGGACGGACTACAACAGTACACAGCAAGGAGATTGTTACGTTCCTACATATCATACGTAAATCCCATCTTAACATTCGTGGTGGCCGTAAAAAAACTGGCTAACATTTGTTGTAGGCCAGATCAGTGGGTCTAAAGCTGTTCATTGGACTGAGTGAGAACATTATTTGATGATGAACTACACATTGGAAACTGGACAAGCTCATTTATACTGTTCAACACATAACAGCAACACACCTTCAACAGTTTGAAACTCGTCGATGACCTTCATTGTGAACAATCACGACTAGTGTTTACATTCAAGTTCAGCTGTTGTGACAATTCTCATCACTGTAATTGTCAACGGTGGAGCTTCCTCGCATTGCTGTATATTGTCAAACATCATTGTTGACTAAGGCCAGGATTATATCTAAGATAAGTGGCGGTTATTTTTTGAAACTTGGTACCGTTATATTATGAATAACTGAGCCTTCTTTCAATACACTTTATTAATGCATTCTTTGTTTACATGTTTTTTGTTTACATGTTATGTTAGTGTGTGTTTCGCGGGCTGGTTGGGCAGGTGACTCCGTTAGAAGATACCACGTAAACAGAGGTTCTATCGAGACCGTTTTCTATAGGGACGGCGCATATTTCCCACAGCGGGAATTGCGAGCGACGCGTGTTGCTACTTTTCATTTTTTTTTCTTAGCTGTGACGAGATGTGTTAGTGTCGTTTTCGTTATTTTTTTTCCATTCTTTGATTTTCGATTTGTTTTGTTTGTATCTGTACGCCTCTCCTTCCTTTCATTTATTTGTATACACCCTTTTTGTTTATAATAGTGTTGTGATTTGTTTTGATTTTCGCAGTTATCATTGTAATTTTTTACAACATTCGATTTAGTTAAGCTTTATTTATCATTTGACTTCTGCGAACGTTTTCGGTTGTTATACATTCTTGTCTTTGTATTGTTTTCGTCTACTAGTTCATCATACACAGTCTATATATATACTTGGTCATGGACTATTATTGTTGATATGATGTACTTTTCAGATAGAGGTTATTTATGATCATATTATTATAAAGAAACAAGGTGATCATACAAGTTTTGATTAAAAGACTTGTCTCCCACGGAGATTGGGATAGAATAAAGTGAAGTGAGTATACAAGTCTTGGATTACAGACTTGTCTCCCATTGAGGTTGGGATAAGGTAATTTATTCAATTTTTCAGGTGTAATCTCATATTATTAGACAGGATGTCTACATTAGATGTCTTTATTGAGCATTGGCAAAACTGGTGATAAATTGGAAGAGTTTGCACTTGCTCAATATGCCAAGGCACAGAAGGTTGAAGAGAAAAGGATACAAATGCAGTTGGATAGAGGTGCCGAAGATAGAAGAATACAGCAACAAAGAGGAGATGCTGCTGAAGAGAGGAAATTTCAAGCTGCTGCTGAAGCTGAAAATAAAAGATTAGACAGAGAAGCTGCTGCTGAGGAGAGAAAACTTCAAGCTGCTGCTGAGGAGAGAAAATTTCAAGCTGCTGCTGAAGAGAGAAAATTTCAAGCTGCTGCTGAGGAGAGAAAACTTCAAGCTGCTGCTGAGGAAAGGAAAGCACAAATGGAACATGAGGAAAAACTATTAGCTTTCGAGTTGGAGAAATTAAAGGTGACGAATATGAGTGCTTCTCAATCAACTTCGGGTAAGATAAAGGAGAATACTTATAAGGTTAAATTACCTCCTTTCAACCCTCTTAAGGACGACATAACCTCCTACCTGGATAGATTCCAATTAACATGCGTAGTGCATAAGGTAGATAAGGAACAATATGTCGAACAATTGATGGGGTTACTTTCAGGTGAACCACTGAGTACTGTAATGGCAGTAGAGGAAACTGATAGAACTAATTATGATGTTGTCAGGGCAACATTACTTAAGAGATATCAATTAAAAGAAGAAGATTATCGTCTTCGTTTTAAGACAATGCTACCAGAAACTGGAGTAGAGTTCTCTGACTTTATTACTAAGATTCGTCTTACATTCACACGTTGGATTGAGCTGTCTAAAACAGAAAAAACATATGAAGCCCTTATGGACTTATTACTTCGAGATAAAGTTATGTCATCGGTCAATGAGTCTTTCCTTGCTTTTATTCATGAGCGTAAACCTAAAGACATAAAAGACATGGAAGAATACTATTGCCAGTATGTAACTGCACATCCCCATGCTACTGTTAGCAATGCTAGGGTGAAAGAAGTATTGCCGGTTGCTTCTGCAGCACCATATGGCCCTAATTTTAGGAATAAATTCCAAGGTGCTCAACACAACTTCAATAAGAAGAGCAATCGTAATTAAGATCAGAATCAGGGTAACCCATCACATAATGGGTCTTCTTCAAAGAACTGGAGGCGATCTAATAGTCCCCGTTATTTCGGGTCCTATAATTATGGAAATGTGCGGAGAGGTAGTCACTATAGACACGTTCAAGGCTATCCTTCGCGGGGGCATCGTAACCAAACAGGTAAACACTATGATCATTGGGGTAATGACAATAATGATTATGGAAACTGGGATTCGAACCAGAGCGGTGGTCAAGGTAGATCAAACTATGATAATTTCAGAGGGAATAATAATCGTGGTAGATCTCAGTACAAGAAAAAGAGATCACATCACCAGGGAAACTCGGTGCAACAAGAGTCTCATGGTGTTAATAATCAGGTGAACGAGAATAAAAATTCTAATGCTGTCACTTGTGCAGCTTTTGACTTTCGGAGAGCATCTAAATGCACCCAATGGTCAACATTATTTGAACCGACCACGGTATCTACTTTAAGTTGTGGTCACCCTCTGCCCGCTCTCCCTGCTGCAATTGCGCATGACGGGAGAGGATCGCTTATCTTGCATAGAGGTCTCGTTAATGGTAACCCAGTCTCATTACTATTTGATTCTGGGTGCACTGCTATTAAGACTGTATGAGAGCTGCGTACTTTCTGTGCTTCTCTATGGTGCGGAATGTTGGAGAGTAACAGAGAAGGAAATGTCGAAACTGTCCTCCTTCCACACAATCTGCCTAAGGAAAATTCTCCGAATCTTTTGGCCAAACACCATCAGCAACCAAGAACTACTTATTCGGAGTAACCAGGAGGACATGCACACCATCATAGCTGGCAGACGCTGGAGTTGGGTTGGCCATGTCCTCAGAAGGGACCCTGATACCATCGCAAGAACAGCTATGCTATGGACCCCCGAGGGAAAGCGAAAGAGAGGCCGACCAAAAACAACTTGGCGGAGAACTGTGGCAGCTGAGATGCAAAGAATGAACCACAGTTGGGGCACTGTACGAAGGATGGCCGCCGACGGAGCAAAGTGGAATCAATTTGTTGCTGCCCTACAAGACGCCACCAGGCGTGATGGCCGCTGACTGCTTTGACGGTTGGCGGTTATGGATCAAAGAAGAAAGAAAGAAGAAGCACTGCTATTGGAGTTAAGCAATCGCTTATAGATCCTCGCTGTGCCACAGGGAAAATAGTTAAATGTGTAACATTTGGTGGCACAGTTGAAAAGTACTCGACCGCTATTATTCACATTGCTACTCCTTTCTTTACGGGAGATGTCCACGCGTGTCTTCTACCTAACTCTATTGCGGATCTTATAATCGGGCGTATTCACGGGGTTAAGGAATGCACCCCGCAACAAATTGCTGCCTGGGAAGAACAGAATATGCAAACAGCCAAAGCTGTGGTAACAAGAGCACAAGCTCTTATTCCTCAAACTTCATCTACTGAAGTTAATGAAGTAGTTAGCCAAGATGATCACTTGGAGATTTCGCATGATTCGTTTGTGAAACTACAAGGAAAAGATCCTTCTCTAAAGAAATTCTTTCTTCTTGCTAAAAACGGTGATCCGAATCAGAATACAAATCGCAAATCATATATCACTATGAAGAATGGTATACTAGTGCGTATGGTACAACACTCAGACGCGACTATTCATTCTCAAGTTCTCGTGCCCAAAAGTATGAGAGCGTTAATTCTTCAACATGCACACGATTCTCAGTGTGCTGGACACATGGGTTTTTCCCGAACTAAGTCGAGAGTTCTAGGGTCTTTCTTTTGGCCATTTGTCAATAAAGACATACGAATTTATTGCCGATCTTGCAAAATATGTCAAGAGGTAAAGTCTAGAGGTCCACGGCATGCTGCGCCTATTCAGGCTGCAGACATTCCCATCCGGCCGTTTCAGAAGATGGCCATAGATATCATTGGCCCTTTTAAGACTAAATCGGCAAGGGGACATCAATTTATCCTTACGTGCGTTGATATGTGCACGCGTTGGCCAGAGGCTATTCCTCTTAAGAGCATTTCCACTGCTGATATCGCAGACGCTCTTTGGCTTATATTTTCTCGTTTAGGTTTTCCTGGGGAAATATTGTCAGACCATGGCACACAATTGATATCAGAGACAATGTCGCAGGTAATGTCTACTCTGCACATTAAGAGATCTCTGAGTAGTATTTATCACCCAATGTCTAATGGGTTAGTTGAGCGTCTTAATAGGACACTCAAGAACTTACTGGGGAAGATAACTGAGGATCATCCTCAGGATTGGGACAGGGTCCTACCCGCGGCTCTCTTTGCCTATAGGGAGGTCTCCAACGAACATACAGGATTTTCTCCTTTTGAACTTGTCTTTGGCGCGCGACCGCGCGGTCCTATGTCTTTGCTGCATAATCTTATAACTGCTGATAATATCGACAATGACACACAATCTTCATATGAGTATGTCATTGTTCTCAGAAAGAAAATTATTGAAGCATGCAAGCTAGCAACTTCATCATCCGAATTTGCTAAGGAAAAGGCAAGGCTATTTGGTAATAAGAAGAGACGCCTACGTCAACTTTGTCCTGAAGACAAAGCGTTTGTTTTACTTCCTTCTAGGGAGAACAGACTGCTTATTACATGGAAAGGTCCATATACAATAGTCTCAAAGATTTCCGATGTCGACTATGTTTTCGATATTGATGGAAGGCACAAAACCTTCCATATAAATATGCTTACGGAATATCATGAGCGACCAGACTATTTGCAGCCTATTTTTCAGGCGACGGACGGTTCTCCAGTCCAACAAGGTCATATCTCATCCCTGTTGGTTATACAGGATGAGGAAACTACTTTTTCAGATGTTAACCTACCTTTTCCTATGATTCCACTTACTTCTACGGAATCATGGAGAAACGTTACTGTTTCTTCTAATTTGTCTTTTGAGGAACAGCGACAAATATCTTCTACGCTACAAGTATTTCAGGATGTCCTTACCGACATTCCTGGACACACACATGTCATTGAGCATGACATTATACTTACTGATCGTAATCCGATCAGAGTAAGACCACATCCTATTCCTATTCATTTTCAAGCATAAGTCGAGAAAGAATTGGATGAAATGATACAATTAAAGATAATTGAACCATCCACCTCAGCATACTCTTCGTCCATGGTTATTGTTCGAAAGAAAGACAATAACATACGCCTTTGCGTAGATTATCGCAAATTAAACCAAGTTACGAAGTTCGGTGCTGAACCTATGCCTTTATCACTGTGACTATTAGCCCTACTTGTCTTAAAACGTCTGTCTATTATAAGGCTACTGACGCTCATGGTTTCCTTCTTTATACTTCATCGCATCCTCTTAGTTGTAAAAATTCCATTCCCTTTTCTCAACTTCTTCGCTTGCGTCGGTTATGTCACGATGACGATGATTTTCATGAGCGAGCTCAAGAGATGCTTGAGTTCTTTCGCCGACGTCTTTATCCAGAACATTAAATTAATATTAGACAAACATAAAGGTATGTTTTCAGGCACTCGTAAGAAATAAAGCCCTGGGTAAGCCACTCACGTCTGTTGTTTTTCTGTTGTCCAAGTGTTCTACTTCTTTATTTCTTACGAGTGCCTGAAAACATACCTTTATGTTTGTCTAATATTAATTTACTGTTTACAGGCCTCGGGTTTCCCTTCCTTATGTGTTATTTATGTTTATCCAGAACATGTTTTATCTGATGCCCTTAATCGTATCACACGCGTCACTCGTCAGACGGCACTCACTACTAAACCTTCTGTCCAATCTGACAGACTCAAACTGGTTCTAACTTTCCATCCTCACTGTCTGGCGGTAAAGAGAATTCTGTTTCGACATCTGTCTATTCTCAACTCTGATCCTGATACCAGAGTTGTTTCGTAATACACCTTTGGTAGCTTATCGTAGGGATAAGAATTTTAGGGATATTCTTGTACACAGTCGCTTGCGACATTCTAGCCCATCTTACTTTGGTTCTAAACCGTGCCAACGCCGGATATGCAAGACCTGTCCGTTTGTACTCCAAACTCAGACAGTCACTTTTCCGAAAGGTAAATTTATCATTAGAGAGTTTTTTACGTGCGAATCCAGAAACCTGATTTATGCTATCACCTGCAAGAGGTGTGGCATGACCTATATTGGTGAAACTGGTAGGCGTTTGGCAGACAGGTTTCGTGAGCACTTGAATGACATCTATCATGACAAACATTTACCGGTGGCCCTTCATTTCAATAGGCCTGACCATTCAGGTAATTCCGATATACAGGTCACTGCCCTCCGTTCATGTGCCGGTAATGACAAGACTCGCTTTTCGTTGGAGAATCGCCTTATTTTTGAAATGGGCGTTTTAGCTCCCGATGGTTTGAATATACATCATTTTGCATAAATGCTGGTAGCTTTTCTCTTTTTCATTCTTTATTCGTTGTCTTTTAGATCTATCTTTTTATGTTTTTGTTTTGGTTCGTTTCATATCTTTTTATATCTCTTGTTTTGTCGCTATCGTACGTCCCTTCCTTGTTATTTCTGTGACAAGAGACTACCGCTTTCTTCCACAGATTCTTTGGATCGAGCTAAGCTAACTTTTACTAGTTCCACAGTTTTGTTTATTCTTCTTTTTTTTCGTTTCGTTGATTATTTACTTTCTTGTTTCAGTATTTCTTTTAGATTTTACGGTTTTCTTGTATTATTATTGTTCTTTTTTTCTCTCATCACTTTTTCCATCTGCTTGTATCGCCCATTTGTTGTATATTTCTCATCATCGTATAGTTTTGTAGTACCTATATGTAATTTTTGTCTTTGTCACCTGTTTGTGGCTGACGAAGGGTAAAACCCGAAACGTCCCTTGTTTCTTGTGAACCGTAATTTGTAAAACTGATTAAATACCGTGTTATTTATTTAAATACTTTATTAGAAGATCTACTTATTAGACTTTCTAACTCTAGATTCTTTACTAAGCTTGACATGTCAAAAGGCTATTGCCAAGTTCCGTTAACTGAACAAGCCAAACCTTTCACTGCTTTCTCAATACCTAGGGGTTTGTTTCAGTGGAATGTTATGCCTTTTGGGCTTATGAACGCCCCGGCTACTTTCGTACGCATGATGCGTCGAATTCTCTCATATCGTTCAGATGTCATTGCATACTTAGATGACATCTGTCTTTTCAGTAATACTTGGGAAGATCACTATTTGGGGTTAAATGAATTACTGTCAACTCTACGCGAGCATAATTTGACTGCGAAAACCTCTAAAACCTTTGTTGGGTTTAGCGAAATTTCTTTCCTGGGTCATCGAGTTGGTCATGGTCTATTGAAGACAGAGGACCAAAACATTTCTAAGATATTAAATATCTCTGTGCCTAAAACAAAGAAACAAGTACGTAGTCTTTTGGGATTAATACAATTCTACGGAAGATTCATTAAGAATCTATCCTCTATCATGGTACCACTCTCAACCCTATTGAAGAAAGGGTCTCCTAACATGGTGCGCTGGTCTCAAGAATTTCAAGCTTCATTGGATCAGATTAAGTATTTGTTCTCATCCCCACCTATCTTAAGGCTACCTATTGCTGATAAGACTTTTGTTCTTCGTAGTGACGCCTCATCCACACGGATCGGAGCGGCACTAATGCAAGAGTATTCAGGAACTCTGCATCCTGTAATGTATATTTCTAGGAAACTGAATGCGGCAGAAAGGAATTACTCGGTTTTAGACCGTGAGTTGTTGGCTATGGTTTGGTCAATCCTTAAGTTACAAAGATTCCTTATTGGTGCGATTATCATTGTGGAAACAGACCAAAAAGCTCTTACAGCTATTCAGTGTAAGAATTTGAAGAGCTCGAGATCTACTCGATATGCTATTGCTCTTCAACCTTTTCATTTCACGGTGCGAGCTATCCGTGTTCTGGATAATGTGATGGCAGACATACTGTCTAGATGCCCACATGAGTCCACTTAAGTTTTGTGTCCTAGTTTTTTTCCTGATACACTGCTAGACATATGTCTCTTCACTATACCTATATATATTAACACATTTGTTGTCAACTTAGAGTGGTAAATTAATTGTTTTCTTTGTCTATTACCATCTTTAGTGTAATGGAGAAGGTTGAGTTGACATAATATAAAGGTCGAAAAAATTAATGCGGCCACATGTAACATGTATTAGTAATTATAGTACATTATAGCATGTTGCTAATTGTGTTATTTATATTGTTCTCAGCGCAAACTATTACCAGGTACGGACTGCTTTTGAGAATCATGACGATGCTGCTTACATGATCTACGACATACAGAATTGATTGATACTTGTGGATGTCATCTTCTATTTTGTTAGAGTATACGCTTGAATTGTCATATGTATATAGTATAACTTTACAAATTTTGATTATATCCATCCATTAGATGATAGTCATTATATAACATGATACTTTTATAGATATGTTTGTATGACTTTGCAAGATATGTTATCATTAGCATTACTATAACATTGCAATTTTTTGATACGTATGTGAATTTTGCTAGCATCGCCAGATGTTTATTTGATGGTACCTCCCGGATATATTTTATTTGGAGAAAATATTTTCTCTTATTTTGTGAGGTGAACTTTTGTTCTCACTAGACGCGCTATTTTGCGTTGATTGGGTCTGACATTATGTCATTATATTTATTGATCCTTTCATCAGCGCATCATTCTTGCGTTATGAGCTTGTTGCATCTCGCTCATTGATGTATTTTAAAAAAAAAAGTATCATTTTTTTTAATCCGGAGGGGGTGGTAGTCTGTTACCGTCATTTTTGTCGGTTCCAGAAGATGTAAATCTATTTTATATTTTTGATAATCGAAGGTACAGAACTGTATGTTAACTCCCTGACACAGTTTGATTAGGGGTTACCTTCCCTGTGTTTATTCTTTCTGAAGACGGGATAGTTAACTGTTCTCAAATCTGTTCTGTCTACGCATGCGCTAGCTTTTAGCGCGAACCGAACAGACTTCCGTCTGTGAGAGTTATGAGCTGGTTTCTGCCGGACGAAGATGTTCGTTGTTTCTTCTCTGCATTATCTGGGGAAAAGATAGTCTTGTCATATTAGTGATTTCCCCAGAGTTATTCAGTTCGTCTGGAATGACGACAGGTGTTATTTGTGTATTGTTTGGAATTCTATCCAAGGTAAAATTACTTTATTATTACGCAAAGTTTGCAGAACATTTAGTATGAACCTGTGAGTAGCGCTCATAGTTCTTGTGATCCAGAATCCATTATGTGTGCTCGACGTAGCCAGTTAGGTCTATCGTTGAAGTACTTTATAGAAGCACAATAACCATATATTGTTATGAAACCCGCAGGATGGCGGTACGTTTCAGCATGAAAGATAATACATGCCTATGGAAAAATGTACAGTTGTTTATCAACCATTATAAAGCCCGTCATTACGGCCTATAACCTTGAGCAGAAGAAGAAGTACCTGAAGTACCTGAAAGGTGAAGCCAGATGAAGTCTTGACTGTATTATCAAGTTCACAGACTTCCATATTAAGCAACTATATTTGTTTAAGGACTACCTGACGCGTTCAGTCAGGGGGGCCCTGAGTTACAGTAGGAAAAGAATGGGTTGTCAAGCCAGCGTTATTAGCATCATACCTATGAGCTATACGGAACTGATAATGTTCGATGTTATTAATTATTACCACCTATGAACAGTTGTTAAAGGACAGACCATTGTCGATAACGTCCTTATAGATGAGTGGTTCAAGCTTTATTTACCAGATGTTTTGCCAGTCATATCCAATATACATGATGTGTCTTGATTCTCGTCCATTTGACTGTACCTGTTGATGTCACTGTGTCACGTAATTAAATGGTTGAAAGTTCCAGCAGTTTTCTACAATTACTGACTACTGCATGTGAGTGAGTGGGTGCCTTGTTTACATTTCAAAGATCCTATACGCATTCGTATCTCTACACACCCACCTCACTTGTCAACCATACAATCTTCGAGTACCTTACTGTTGCGTGGCAAATGCTGTGTAATATTATATTATGTGTATAAATGTTCTGTGGATGAAGTCACATGTGCCACACAACGTTGAGGGTGTTGTAATTCATCTGCTTCCCAGAGGTACTATGATACCGGCCTTTGCAGAGTAGTGTGCCACCCTCAGACACCAGGGATGATGAGGCCGTATGAAGTCAATCAAGCTTTAAACAGCAGTGATGGTTTTTTGGCAATATATATTGTACGCCACAATGACAAAATGCATGGACATCTGTAAAGTTCTCTCACACTGTAGAGTGCTGTAAACCACTGTAAAGTGTCAGTCTGTAAAGAAGTGTGGTGTATTCTCTTTCTTCTGTAAAGCTCCACTATCAATCACTGTAACATGTTTTTTGTGGTGCCACTACTGTATATGTCCATTGTAGTGTACAGAGTTGTTGAGATCAGGCATGCTCCAGTCTACCCAGCTGTAAATGGGTAACTCACCCTAGTCCTGAGTTAGGGAAGGCAAAGGCAGCTGTAAGCAGTAGTTTCCCTCTAAGGCTCCAGGGGAAGGAGGCCCTAAACTTGGTCAATTCAACCGACGCAGGATTGTGTATATATGGAGTAGAAGTGTAGAGTGTGATTAACGCGAATGGTGTACTGTTCGTGTTCTGACCAATCTAAACACTCATTCACTTGTGTCTACAAGGCACCAATGCAGACTGCTGGAATCTTTGTTTACACAGTTTATTTAGACGCACACACTGGGACATAACGAGTAAATCATGGGTACAGGTTGACACATCAATTTGCAGGCATACATAGTAGATCCCAAGTCATGACACATTCATAAATAATGGGTAGTACATCAATAGCTTCCAATGTCATGATACATAATGGCCGCATCCCCTATCTGACTAAGCGCGTCAGTGAAGGCGGATCGGTAAGTAACTAAAGTTGCTTTATGTTCACAGTTTATATCATATTATGAAACCATGGAAGGGGTTTCTATCAAAATTGAGATCTCCTTGCCACTGTCCGAATAGTAAGATACATGCCCCGTTCTTTGGACAGTGATTCAAAAATACGATGACAGGAATGTAACATGGCCGCCTTCCTGAGTTGTCGCTCACTCGCTCACAGGAGGGTATATATATAAGCCAAAGTTAATTCGAAATACATATGAATGATTTCCTAAAGTTTCTCCATACAGTTCTACAGTAATCCAGTTACTTCACGTAGACATAATTGTTGTATGGAAGCCCGTCATCTTTGTCGATACAAACGTGACCCTAGCGTTGCGAAGCACAAAATTCCAGCTAGGTCTAACCGACATGAGATCATCAAAAATAGGGTCTGGAATTACCTGGAGTCCGAATCATACATGGTACCGTACATTAGGAGAGTCTCTAACACAAGCTCTAGTAGAGACACAATCTCCTACAGAAGAAAAACCACTTCGTAAATCAAATTTACTGAAGAATATACCAGCCCTGGAAAATGCGTAACCGCCATTGTAAACGGTACCTCGGAACTCATCACGACTTGTCAAGACAACTCCTACTTCCGCTAGAGCGGCATAACAAGAATATAGTCCTGCCTACCCATCCAAAATATACAATATAGGACTGATTCTACTTGTACTAATAATATGTAATACATATGAATTCAGGCCATAAACATAATAAGCAAATTAATATATTTTCTGGCCCTAACAAATAAGTACGGACATGGGTGTCATATCCATGCGCCGGATCAATATCAAGAACGATTACTCCTATAATCAAAAGTGTGAATCAATCATGAATTATCTAGCTTTACCATAGACAGCATTTTCATACACAAATGAATGAATGTCTATATCTTTTCCATATTAAATAGCCATATCGATTTTTGTAATATGTGCGTCAAAATATGCACGCAACAACATCGTTATGTAGAAAAAACATCACAGGGATAGTACAACAGTCATTGTATCATCGAAGTAGTCGATTCAACAGGCACAGCAAACAGTATAATAATAATGTACATTATGTGCCTTTTCAGGATATCGTAAACCGCTGTTTATGTAGTCAGGTAGTAAACTTCCCCTTTCCATAAGAGCTAGTAGACATCAGCTTGGAGATTAAATATGGTCTCCTCGATTTGACCTCAACAAGACAGACATGTCTTTTGAGCGCCACATTATCGTTCTCTATGTTCCTTATACAGCAAAGGTATTAAACCTAGATCCATCAACAAAGTTCAGGAAGCAAGTAGTCCGTAGGACAGGCATCAATCGATGCGTGGCAATACAAGTGGATCGAGGGCTGAGCAAACTCGTCATAATACAGACTTGATAATAAGGCAGGCTAAGCGAAAGTCAACATCACAAGATGGCGATAAAGTCACTTAGCAAAAAAGGATTCATTTACCTGTTCATCAGGAATAAATACACAAATTCACATATGCCTCCAGGCATTAGGAATAACATGGAGATATATCATCTCAAAAAAAAAAGGAACAACAATCATGAGAACTCCTTCCTGAATAATCTAAGCGAAGACTAGCACATAGCTACGTCTCGCCTTATCCGCTTCTCTGCTCAGACTGACCTGGGCGGAAATCGTTTACACAACGCCACCAAAGAGACATGCGCAGAACACGCGAATCGAATACAACTCAGCCAACTTTACGAAACGAAGAATGTTCTACGATGTTCGACTAAAGACCTTTTACCTTAAAAGGAAATGAATCTTGAAACATTGCGATTGCCAACTGTTTTCAAAGAACTGGCGATCTGAGCGCTCCATAAATGGACATGACTCAAAATCGTTCACACAACTATCGGCAACCCTAGCTATCAAGATAAGACAACTTCTTGACGATAGCTATCAAGAGTAGTTTACCTTAAAAGGAAATGAATCTTGAAACATTGCGATTGCCAACTGTTTTCAAAGAACTGGCGATCTGAGCGCTCCATAAATGGACATGACTCAAAATCGTTCACACAACTATCGGCAACCCTAGCTATCAAGATAAGACAACTTCTTGACGATAGCTATCAAGAGTAGACGACTGTAGAAATAAAAGTGACTACAATTCCATGAGTTCCTTCCCATGCATTAAAAATTAACTAAAGTCAGAATGCATGGTCAGATTAAGTTGCGACAAGTTTTTAGCAGCAACATTACCGCCACCTCCCGATTAAAAAAAAATGTGCAACATTTTTTTTTTTTTAAATATCCAAGAGTAAAACCAAAAGCGGTTTTTCAACGCACGAATTATGCGGGGATAACTAATTGCACTGCCTAATATGAGGCTAAATTGACACATAAAGTGTCTGGTGAGAATATTTCTCAACAGATAAAAAATCTGATTCAAGAATATATCGGGGAGGTGCCATCAACACACACTACGCTTGCATGAAAATACAATATAAATATGCAAGTTCATATCATTATAATCAAATAGCAGTGTCATAATCTAATACCGCTTAGAATGGATGTACACATCTGACATTGAATGTTAAATATTACATTATCTAAATGTTTAATATTACCATTACACAATGAAATTAAACCTATATGACGATCCAGGACACATCTCCTGTCGTTCTAAAGAAACTGTACAATGTGGAACTCTCCATGTTTGACAACAGAAAGGTAGCTTCTCAGATCAACAAAAAATGCTGAGAAAAAAACAACCAATATAATTCTATTTAATAGCCATTAAGTTTCATACTATACAGTACATTATTATTAAAAATTGTGACCGAGTGAACTTTCGGCCCTTATATTAACTACTCAGTCTTCTTCTTATATTAAAGATGGAACAGAAGAAGATGATAACAAAGCACAATAGTATGTATTCACCTAAAGTGAGGACAGATGTGCTAATGTATTGTAGTAATATAGGTGTGTTATGGCTCTGTCGTATATCTAGAAATAGAACAGAAGTATTAGTTGGAATCATGTGGGCATCTAGACAGAATGTCAGCCATCACATTATCCGACCCACGGATAGCTCGTATCGTGAAATGAAAAGGTTGAAGAGCAATAGCATATCGAGTGGATCTCGAACTCTTCAAGTTCTTAGTCTGAATAGCTGTAAGAGCTTTCTGATCAGTTTCTAGAATGAAATGTGCGCCCAGGAGGAATCTTTGTAGTTTGAGAATAGACCAAACCATAGCCAATAGTTCCTCTCTGCCGCATTTAGTTTTCTAGAAATGTACATGACAGGATGCAGAGTTTCAGCATATTCCTGCATAAGTGCTGCTCCGATCCCAGTGGATGAAGCATCACTTCGAAGAACAAAAGTTCTATCAAGAGTAGGTAATCTTAGGATGGGAGGAGAAGAAAATATATTTTTAATCTGGTCTAAGGAAGATTGACATTCCTGAGACCAACGAATCAGATTAGGCGACCCTTTCTTCAACAACGTTGACAGAGGTGCCATTATCGAAGATAGATTCGGAATAAATCTTCCATAGAATTGAATTAACCCCAAGAGACTCCGGACTTGTTTCTTCGTCTTAGGTACAGAGATGTTCAATATTTTCGAAGTATTGTGGTCTTCTGTCTTCAAGAGACCATGACCAACACGATGACCCAAGAAAGAAATTTCACCAAAACCAATATAAGCTTTAGAAGGTTTTGCTGTCAGATTATACTCACGTAGAGTAGACAGTAGGTCATATAAACCCAGATAGTGATCTTCCCAAGAATCACTGAAGAGACAGATATCATCTAAGTAAGCGATGACATCTGAACGATGAGAAAGAATTCGACGCATCATGCGAACGAAAGTAGCAGGGGCGTTCATAAGACCGAAGGGCATTACATTCCATTGAAATAAACCCCTAGGTGTAGAAAAAGCAGTCAGATGTTTGGCATGATCTGCTAAAGGCACTTGCCAATAACCTTTTGACAAGTCAAGTTTAGTGAAGAATCTAGAATTAGAAAATCTAATAAGTAGATCTTCTAGTAAAGGCATAGGTTCAGCATCGAACTTTGTGACTTGATTTAATTTGCGATAATCAGCGCAAATTCGTATGTTCTTATCTTTCTTCCGAACAATAACCATGGAAGAAGAATACGGATAAGTCGATGGTTCAATTATGTTTAATTGGATCATTTCATCCAATTCCTTTTCCACTTGTGACTGAAAGTGTATAGGGATAGGATACGGCCTAACCCTAATAGGATTATTGTCGGTAAGAATTATGTCATGTTCTATGACCTGCGTGTGACCAGGGATGTCGGTTAGAGCATCCTTAAATGTCTGTAACATCGACGAGACTTTACGATGTTCATCAACAGAAAGATTAGGAGAAATGGACACATCTTTCCAAGATTCCATAGAATGTAGTGGAACCACTGGAAGAGGGAGATCGACATCAGAAAAAACAGATTCCTCATCCTGTATTACTGACAGGGATGAGTAATGACCATGAGGTACAGAAGAATCGTCCGTTGTCTGAAAAATAGGCAGCAAATAGTCTGGACGCTCATGAAATTCCGTCAGCATGTTGATATGGAAAGTCTTATGCTTTCCATCTATATCGACCACATAGTAAACATCGGAAATTCGTGAGACTATTGCATATGGACCTTTCCATGCAATCGGAAGTCTATTTTCCCTACTGGGGAGTAGGACGAATGCTTTGTCACCTGGACAAAGTTGTCGTAGACATCTGTTCTTGTTAGCAAACTGCCTTGCTTTTTCTTTAGCAATTTCTGACGAAGCAGTCACTAGTTTGCATGCCTCAATGATCTTTTGCCTAAGAGCAATGACATACTCATATGAAGATTGAGTGTCATCACTAATATCATCGGCAGTGATGAGATCGTGTAATAAAGACATAGGGCCGCGCGGACGCGCGCCGAAGACAAGTTCAAAGGGAGAAAATCATGTGTGCTCGTTTGGGACCTCTCTATAGGCAAAGAGAGCCGCAGGTAAAACCCTGTCCCAATCTTGAGGATGGTCTTCAGTTATCTTACCAAGTAAAGTCTTGAGCGTTCTATTCAGACGCTCAACTAACCCATTAGACATAGGATGATAAATGCTACTGAGAGATCTTTTAATGTGTAAGGTAGACATTACTTGAGACATAGTATCAGATATGAGTTGAGTGCCATGGTCTGACAGTATTTCTCTGGGGAACCCCAAGCGAGAAAATATCAGCCAAAGAGCATCTGCAATATCTGTAGTAGATATGCTCTTTAGAGGGATAGCCTCTGGCCAACGTGTGCACATATCGACACATGTAAGGATAAACTGATGTCCTCTGGCCGACTTTATCTTAAAAGGGCCAATAATATCTATGGCCATTTTTTGGAATGGCCGAATAGGGCTGTCAGCAGCCTGGATAGGCGCAGCATGTCGTGGTCCTCTAGCTTTGACCTCCTGACATACCTGACATGATCGGCAGTATATACGAATGTCCTTGTTAACAAAGGGCCAAAAGAAAGCCGCAAGGACTCTCGACTTTGTACGGGAAAATCCCATGTGTCCAGCACATTGCGAGTCATGGGCATGCTGCAATATTTGCACTCTCATACTCTTGGGAACAAGAATTTGCGAATGTGCTGACGTAGCCGAGTCTTGTACCATACGTACAAGTACGCCGTTTTTCATTTCTATCCAAGATTTTCTTTGTGTATCCTTATTTGGATCACCTTTCTTCGCAAGAATGAAGAATTTCTTTAGCGTAGGATCTTCTTCTTGTAATTTTATGAACGAGTCACGAGAAATAACCAAGGTACTATCTTGGCTATGAACTTCATTATTATTATCCAACGAAGTTTGTGGTGTTTGTAGAGCTTGTGCTCTTGTAACCACTGCATTGGTAGCTTGCATATTATCATCTTCCCAAGCAGCAATCTGCTGTGGGGTACATTCCCTAACTCCGTGGATACGACCAATAATAAGGTCCGCAATTGGATTAGGTAAGAGACAGGCATGCACATCTCCTGTAAAGAAAGGAGTGGCAATGTGGATTACAGCAGTAGGATATTTCTCTAGAGTGCCGCCAAATGTGACACATTTGATAACCCTTCCTGTCGCACAGGATGGATCCACAAGCGATTGTCTAACACCAATAGTGGTGCATCCGGAATCGAAAAGTAGTGAGACCGGAGTATTATTAACAAGACCCTTATGTAGGATTAGAGAACCTCTCCCGTCATGTGCAACCGAAGCAGGAAGAGCGGGGAGAGTGTGACCACAACTCAAAGTCGATATTGTTGTCGGTTCGAACAAAGTACTGCATTGGGGGCACTTGTTTGCTCTCCCAAAGTCAAAAGAAGAACAAGTGACAGCGTCAGAGTTTTTATTATCAGAAACCTGATTACAGGCTCCCTGAGATTCTTGTTGAACCGAGTTAGCCTGCTGATATCTCTTTTTTTTGTATTGAGATCTACCGCGACTACCATTACCTCTGAAGTTATCACTGTTGTTATTGTCTCTGTAGTTATTATTGTCTCTATTATAACTGTTATCATGTTTCGAACTACAGTTTCCCTGATTATTATCATGTCCACATTGATGTGAACATCTATTTGTTTGGTTTTGAGGTTTACGCGAGGAAAAGCCTCTGTTACCATATCCTCTTCTGAAATGCCTAAAATTATTAGGTTGGAAGTAACGAGGACTGTCAGCTCGTCTCCAATTCTTCGACGAAGAATCACCCTGAAATTGATTTCCATAATTTTGACCGTAAGTACGGTTACTTTTCCTATCAAAATTTTGTTTGAATCTATTACTAGAGTTTTGACCATAAGGTGCTGCCGAAGCAACTGGCAGACCTTCTTTTACTTTAGAGTTACCAATGGTTACGTGAGGATGCGCAGTTATATACTGGCTACAGAAATCTTCCATTTCTTTTATTGTTTTAGGTTTACGTTCATGAAGGAAAGCAAGGAAAGACTCATTGACAGAAGACATGACTTTGTCTCTAAGTATTAAGTCCATAAGTCCTTCATAAGTTTTTTCTGTCTTAGACAGCTCCACCCAACGTAAAAAAGTAAGACGTGTCTTTGAAATGAATTCAGAGAATTGCACACCAGTTTCTGGTAACATATTTTTAAATTGAAGACGATAGCCGTCTTCGTCAAGTTGGTATTTTTTTAACAACATAGCCCTGACAACCTCATAGTTGTTCTTGTCAGGCTCATCTACCATACTTAACATACTCAAAGCATCACCTCTAAGTATTTTGGACAAATGATAAACCTGCAATGATTTATCTATGTTATGTACTTTACATGAAGTTTCAAATCTGTCCAAATAGAATGTTATATCGTCGATGGAAGCATTGAATGGTGGTAGATTAAGCTTGAAAGTGCTTGCATTAGTCTTATCTGAGACCTTATTTGCATCATTAGCATTACCCATGTTCATCACCTTTAATTTCTCAACTTCCAAAGCTAAGATTTTTTCTTCATGCTCCATTTTTGCTTTTCTCTCTTCAGACTCTCTTTCAAGTCTTTTATTTTCAGCCTCTATTTCAAGTCTTTTATTTTCAGCCTCTTTTTCAAGTCTTTTATTTTCAGCCTCAAGTCTTTTATTTTCAGACTCAATCTGTAGTCTCTTCTCTTCAGCTTTTGCTTCTGCTTCTCTTTTTTGTTTTTCCATTTCCATTTGGAATCTTTTTTCATCCACCTGCATCTGCAGTTTCTTTTGTTCAGCTTCCATTGCTTTATCATATTGAGCAGTTGCAAATTCTTCTAACTTATCACCAGTCTTCCCAAGCAATTTACCCTGCTCAATAAAGTGCTCAAATGTAGCCATGATGAGTAATAATATGAGTCCACAACCTGAAATAATTAATTATCTTATTTCAAATTTAATTATAACAAGTCTTAAATGAAGCACTTGTTTACTCACAACACTATATTATTATCCCAATCTCTGTGGGAAACAAGTCTTATATCAAAGAACTTGTGTATAGACCTTTTTGAAATATAATCAATCAACTCTTGATCATAGGTGCACTTCCCATTCAATAGTGCACAACACTATTCATCATTTAATAATCATCAGTGTAGTAGTAATGCATAAGCATAACCCACTATTAAATGTGAATTAACTACTATAAGTGTAACCAATGACTATGTAAACACAATCACAATGTAAACAATAACAATGTAAACATTACACTGTAAACAATACAATGTAAACAATACAATGTAAACAATAACAAAGATTTAGCAACAATACGAAAACATTCGTAGAAATCAACAAAAAATAAAGCGAAAATTAAAGAAATATCACAAAAAATGTGATGATATCTACGAGGATATTACACAATACACATGACACCACAGTGTATAAACAAAAATGTTGTATGAAACTAAACTATAGTAAAGAGGAGGCTAACAAATACAAACAAATCAAAACAAAACTAAAGAATGTGAAGAAAATCCCGAAAACAACACTGACCATATCGTCACAACTAATAAAAAATAGCAACAGAAGTCGCTTTGCAAATTCCAGTATCGGAAATTTGCACACCCTACAGAAAACGCTCACGATAGACGACCTCTATCACGTGGTATGATCTAAGGGAGACTCCGCCCAACCGAAAAACCCGCAGACACATAAACCTATAAATATAAATATACAAATAACATATAAACATATAACATGTACATAAAAGAATGAGATGAAACACAGAAGACTCAGTAGAAGTATAAGGGCACAGTTCACAAACAAACAGGCCACTTAACTTATTGGTATCCAAACGTCAGCCACAGCAGAAAAAACAGATGACAATCAGCGTCCTAAGGAATGAAGATCCAACGATGATGGTACATCTGGACTGCTCCAAACTGCCATGACGATGGTACTTGAGCTTCTAAACTGATAAGTAAGTAACGGCACTTGACCTTCTTATTCAATCGTAAATTGCTTGAATCGGTACTTGGCCTTCTTATTCAATCGGCACTTGACCTTCACAAACGACAGCAACACGTTTCAACTGGCAATGTATGATTCAACGCCGGGTACTGCCATAATTCTGTATGTAGATGTCTTGAAAAATCGCTGTATGTTGATTTCTGGAACAATGTAGTTTGTTGAATTCTTGTTGAATGAAGTGGGTAAGGGACCCCGAGTATGCTGGTACCAGAACAAACCAGCTTATGGCCACCAAATGTTGCGTGGCAAATGCTGTGTAATATTATATTATGTGTATAAATGTTCTGTGGATGAAGTCACATGTGCCACACAACGTTGAGGGTGTTGTAATTCATCTGCTTCCCAGAGGTACTATGATACCGACCTTTGCAGAGTAGTGTGCCACCCTCAGACACCAGGGATGATGAGGCGTAGTAACTTGGTGTCTGTAGTCTGGTTTAAGTGTGATGTAAGTATATAACTTCTGTTGCCAAGGGCAGGTAGTGCTGACACTTAAAGTATGGTGTAGACTTAGGACTGGTGTTCATGTGTAAAATAGTTGCACAGTCATACAGGTACAGTTCCAACAGGAACGTCACACCAAATCACGACGTATGAAGTCAATAAAGCTTTAAACAGCAGTGATGGTTTTTTGGCAATATATATTGTACGCCACAATGACAAAATGCATGGACATCGTTATGTAGAAAAAACATCACAGGGATAGTACAACAGTCATTGTATCATCGAAGTAGTCGATTCAACAGGCACAGCAAACAGTATAATAATAATGTACATTATGTGCCTTTTCAGGATATCGTAAACCGCTGTTTATGTAGTCAGGTAGTAAACTTCCCCTTTCCATAAGAGCTAGTAGACATCAGCTTGGAGATTAAATATGGTCTCCTCGATTTGACCTCAACAAGACAGGCATGTCTTTTGAGCGCCACATTATCGTTCTCTATGTTCCTTATACAGCAAAGGTATCAAACCTAGATCCATCAACAAAGTTCAGGAAGCAAGTAGTCCGTAGGACAGGCATCAATCGATGCGTGGCAATACAAGTGGATCGAGGGCTGAGCAAACTCGTCATAATACAGACTTGATAATAAGGCAGGCTAAGCGAAAGTCAACATCACAAGATGGCGATAAAGTCACTTAGCAAAAAAGGATTCATTTACCTGTTCATCAGGAATAAATACACAAATTCACATATGCCTCCAGGCATTAGGAATAACATGGAGATATATCATCTCAAAAAAAAAGGAACAACAATCATGAGAACTCCTTCCTGAATAATCTAAGCGAAGACTAGCACATAGCTACGTCTCGCCTTATCCGCTTCTCTGCTCAGACTGACCTGGGCGGAAATCGTTTAAACAACGCCACCAAAGAGACATGCGCAGAACACGCGAATCGAATACAACTCAGCCAACTTTACGAAACGAAGAATGTTCTACGATGTTCGACTAAAGACCTTTTACCTTAAAAGGAAATGAATCTTGAAACATTGCGATTGCCAACTGTTTTCAAAGAACTGGCGATCTGAGCGCTCCATAAATGGACATGACTCAAAATCGTTCACACAACTATCGGCAACCCTAGCTATCAAGATAAGACAACTTCTTGACGATAGCTATCAAGAGTAGACGACTGTAGAAATAAAAGTGACTACAATTCCATGAGTTCCTTCCCATGCATTAAAAATTAACTAAAGTCAGAATGCATGATCAGAATAAGCTGCGACAAGTTTTTAGCAGCAACACTTACATACAAGAAATGTCTGATGTTCGAATGTCAACATGACACCCTTTCAGCGCCTCAATGCCTGGTGAGCTATTCATGCATAACAAAGCTGTTTGGCCCAGGTCGGACGGACTACAACAGTACACAGCAAGGAGATTGTTACGTTCCTACATATCATACGTAAATCCCACCTTAACATTCGTGGTGGCCGTAAAAAAAACTGGCTAACACTATTCTTTTCCCATATTGACTATTTCATAACTTATTGTTAACCTTTGATCTTTTGGGTTAATTAACCTCTGTTGGGATCGTCCTTTCTTTTCCTTTACCAGAGGGGAGAACCTATTTGATTAATTTTCATTTTGTCTGTAAACCATAATCTAGTGATGTGTATGCTTATTGTTGTGATCTTTTATTGATAATAAACTTTATTAAACCTTTAGTTATCGTGTCGGTCAACCCTTATCTATTATATGTTATCCATAGTTTGTTTTCACATTCGTGCGTATTTGTCACAGAATTGTGTGCATTTGAGTGTAGTGTAACTTGTATTTTCGTACAAGGAGAGAAAGTGCGTCTGATTTAAAAGTTGTTCATCAAGATAGGTTGCATTAGATAGATTATTCTATCCAGAGACTGTCCTTTCTCTTACACGATCACCTCGTGATAAAACTATATTTTACCCCTTACTTTCACATTGTCATCACTATCACCTCTGCTCAGACAGGGCTATAAACCTCTATTACCTATCTGATAAATCATACACGACAGTACCCACTGAAGTATGGTTCTCTTTATGGCAGCTACCTTGTTTAGTTCATTTCTCAGATGCGGGAGTTTACCACACTCATTAATTAGCCTGATATCGGGGTAGGTTGAAATATGTATATTTTATCATTTTATATTTTGCATTTTGACATGTATAAATTTCTTGTGGATGTACAGTCGCACATGGTTTTGTAACCACATCACTTCAAAAAGCTTGATACATGAACCACTACTGCTAGATCTGGTGACTGCTTCGTGCGGGTTTCCTCAGGAGGAAACAACAGCAGAGTTGGCCCCAGTTTCCATCGGGAGCAGTGAGTGGGTGATGATATCATGGTTGATATATTTATTTTACCAACATTTTAGTAAGTTTTATATGTATAAATATGCATGCTTAGAATGTTGCAATTGTCGTCTCCAGCTGTCCAAAAAGCACTTTCATCTGACTCAATGGGTCCAAATTTAATGTTCAGGGATGGGGACAGAAATTCCGAGGAAGATGAATTGGCGCATGGAGGCGGAGGTCGCCTGATGGTTATATCAGAAGACCCGATACTTAGTAGAGAAATTTGTCTCCTTTCAGTTTATTGTCAATGTTGCCTGAATTCAACGCTATAAACACCGACAACAGACGGGTCTTGCGTACATATGACGAAGCAGCTTAAGTAGTTACAGCAAGGGACGTGCTACTGACAAAAAAAAACTTCAACTCCCGAAGAGACGGAACAATCCAATCACCTGTGGGAACCAACAGCGACTGAAGCAGACACCAACTGACCTCACACCGTCAGCTAAGTAACATGCCAGATCAGTCAATTGACATTTCCAATTTTGTTCTCTTATCCACCAGAATTTAAGATCGTCCAATGATGTCAAATATCATCGCTTTATTTTCATAAACAACTTTATTTATTTTACCTTGTCAACCAATAAGTAATTATTAAACCTGTTTATTTGTAAATATAAACCTATAGCTGAATTAATCTCGACTGAGTGGATTGTAAGTCTGCACCTGTATGACTCATATTGTTTTAAATACATAACAATATAGAGCTAATAAATTACTATTTTGCTGAATCACCTTCAACAACTGCTCAGAAATACGAGTCAATACCTTCCCTCGCAGTAGGGGCGGGGAATAATAAGTTCATAACGGCTTAGATGATCTCAGCTGTTATGCTTGCCATTCTGTAAATTCCCGTGAGGTTTCCTTAAATATCATTCTTCTATTTACATCTCTGCCGAGAGTAATCTTGAGCGAGGGTTGACACCTTTTAAAACACTCAACATTTTACTCGGAGTTTGGCCATTAGTGGACCACGACTGCAAAGCAGGGAAGGCAAACTTGCAACACTGGCAAACTTCTACACCCCATGGTATAAGAGAAACGACTAAGTAAGAAAGATATATTGATTGATATGTGTATTATTCTCGGGATTTTTGTTGTCCCCTTTTATATTGATAATTTTGTTAATCACATTAACCTTATTAGCCGTCAGAATTACCTTGACTATCTTTGTCTGTCAGCCGAAGATCGATTTCTATAACCTTACAGTGTGTATATTATGCATAACTGAGAAGGTGGGTGAGTGTACGTCATCAAAACCGTATGAGTGACTGGTAACAGAGAGAGAAAGAGAGAGAGAGAGAGAAAGAGAGAGAGAGAGAGAGAGAGTTAAGATATTTACTTCTTTTCTCCTGGCTGTCGTACAGCACTCTCAAATCACACTTAGTGAAACTATTATTGTCTACTATCAAGCAGCTCACTTGCTTATCATTTGTCATTATCATCTTCTTTAAACACCCAACGTCATTGACGATATATTTAAAAAAAAAAAAAATTCTTAAAACAATACCTGATAAACGGTCATTAGCTAAAATTAAACGAAGCTCAAAACTGTAATGTTAATGTATTGTTGTTTTTTAAATATTTTTTCTTTTTAGTGTTATTTTTTGTTGTTGTTTGTACATGTAAGTCAAATGTAATCGATCCGCTAATGACATTATCATTTTGCGATAAACGAGTCCAGAGCACAGGAGGCGGATTACATTATTCAGTATATTACACGGAAAGTTAATATTTTTTTTTTGTTTTATTTAAAAAAAAATTTTGATAAGAGTTGTAAATTATATTTTTTTTTTATGTAGTTGTCAGTTGCGTGTATGTCTGTGCACGCGCGTGCGAAAGTTTGTGTGTGTGGAGGGGGGAGGGAGGAGAAGTTTCAATATTTCTCTCAAGAAAGACAATCTTGTTGGAAAGAATACACCTAGATTATTTGCAGTTATCACCCATTTCACTGATGAAACAATACAAACAAACAAAAATTAATATTAATTTTAATGTTATTCATTTTATTATTTTTACGACTGATTATTTTATTGTCATCTGGAATACACAACTATGCCAAGTTTCAGAGCTATTGCGCATCGATTGCAAGATTTGAAGGTGACTTACGTTGCAAGTTAAAGAAAAGCCTGTAAAAAGTACTGCACTAAGATAAAAGGGCCAAATCGCAATCAGAGGCCTCCAAACTCCCTACGTTTTCAATTATCTTCATTTTCTCTCTTTGCCTCTTAAAATAAAGTACTATTTAATGGCGGTAAAGTTGTCAACAATCATAATTAAGAACGGTAGCAGACTGTTATATCGTTGGCTGAACTGTGGAACCAACGCGATTTAAAGGAGTAAACGAAAGCAGAAAATATAAACAAGTTAGTGGATAAAGACGAAACTGTGGGACTTCGTAGAATATAAAATAGGCAGGCATGCAGAAGCATAAAACATCTCAAAGGGTGGTATGTAGCTTATATGTGAATCATCTGTTGATATAATGTGATGTTTGTTTTAGAAATGGGGGGGAATAGGGTGACGGAACAGCATCACATGAACTTCACTTGCCTCCGCTTTCCTGCCCACCCGGCATTAGTCTAACTCTTTTCAACCTAATTGTCGGTTATAAGTAGGGCAGTAAATACAATGCAACTTTATTTTTCGTTTATATATATATATATATAGATATACACACACACAGAGATTATTTTACAAATGAAATATCCAACACACACACACACACACACAACTAACATAATTACCGATGTATGTTACGTCGGTCGGTCTCACTCAAAATAGTAACTCGCGCCAGAAAAAAAATTGCGCAACGCACGGTGTGCAACTTGCGCGGTGTGGGTGTTATATAAAACAAATACTTTTTTTTTTTTTTAATTCTTTCACGAAATTAGTAGCGCTCGACAAAGAAAAAGTGCATAAAAATTGGTGTGCATGAGCCCTTACCCGATGTACAAATCATGAAAACTTGAAAGTTTTTGTTAAAACCACTTATTATCAGGGAACACTCTTTGAAAACAATCCACACATTTTCACACGAAATGTTGTCATCAAAGAACTTTTAAATTGAATCTAAAATAACATAATTCTCGCCGTGTGTACGTTGGTCACAGCTGAGAAATGCAACCGTGTTGAAAAATAGTATTGTTTCCATTATATATCTTCTTCTTCTTCCGTCCTTAGCCAACGACCGGCAAAGCAGTCAGTGGCCATTACGCCTAGTGGCGTCTTAAGGGCAACAGCGAATAGATTTTCTTTGCCGTTGTTCCCATCACGCCTAATGGCGTCTTTAGGGCAACGACAAATCAATCCGTTTGTCATTGTTTCCGTAATCAAAGTGACTGGCAAACGGGTGATCAGCCCGTTGGGTTCCATTATATATACTCTCCCGAAAATAGTTACAATCAACAAAGAAAAGCGTTCAAATGACGGTGTTCGTGAACGTTTTGATTACACTGTATAATGGAAAGAAACCAAAAACATTTTAAGAATGTACTTCTATCTGCTCATCCGGGAACGGAAACAGCACACTATAATTAAAAACCCGTCAAGTTTGATGGGTTATTGGTAGTTTACATCATATTTTTAGTGGAATTTCTGTGCTAATTACAGTGGTAAAGTTTTTTTTTTTCGTGGTATTGATTTGCCGCATGGATAATTTTTTTTTTTCCTTATTATGTGTACTGTTCAGTGTTTTTAATTTTCGTATGGTTTCTTTCTTTCTCTTTTTCTGTAAAAAAAATTGTAACTGAATTTTCTTAGTTATTATTTATTTGTATGTTAATTATCTGATATTTGTCAATCCACCTGGGAAACATGCTAGAAAACAATTTCTCTGGGTGCCTGCTTGATATACAAATGCGAGTCATGGGCAATGATTACAACCCACAAAAGCCAGCTCCAAACCTCAGAAATTAGGTAACCGAGGAAGGTCGTTGAAGTAACAATAAGAGACATAGTCCGCAACCAGACGATACTGCTGTGGCGGTTTTATTTCTAGTTGTGGCGGTACGCCTCTTCTTGTTGTGGCGTAAGGGCCCAACGGTTTTCTCGTTGCAAGGTTGGGTGTTATGTTATTGCGGGGAGAGTTAGTCAATCATGATCGTTATAGAGCATCGTGCTGATATATGGTTAATTTCGCAAGTGGTGGTGTAAGCTTTGTATCCATTATACTGACGGTTGAACTTCTGATATTCAATAATGGGATAAGTCCTTTATGAGTCCACATGTATTTATTACATAGAAGATTATAGACAATATTTCAAACAATGGTTGTCATGAAGCATAAATATATATAAAGTTCTGTTCCTTCCTTGAATTATGATTTATCTTCAATTCAGTCCTTGTCAAATAACAAATAGACAGAACGACATAACTGTATGCACGCGTGGCTGGTGATCCCAGCGACCGACAATGAGATTATGCGTTCGTCAATAATTATAAATCTATCTCGACTTAGGTTTAGTCACTTACTAACCTGTAGCATTCTTCTTCCAAATCATAACATTGGACTGACCCATGTCCATCATTAATTATAATACAATCTGTGTGGCACTCCATGCCCGACACTGCATGAATACAAGGACACGTCTTATCCGTTCGACGGTCATACAAGAAAGGGGTGTGGTAACCTAGTCACGGTGCGTGACATACCAACGCACACACGTCATAATCAATCGTGTGTATCGCGTACACTAAACTAACAATTATTTACATTATATTAAACGTGGTCACCTCTTAATCTTATGCTGCTAACCTCTAGCAGACCATGCCAATAAAATACCGTAACAATTCCCTGTCCACTGGGGGAAAAAAAATCTATTAGATAGATTTTTTCAAAAAAAAAAAATTTAACAAAATTGCGGCATATGGCCTACGACGTTCTGTCTAGAACCAATGTCATGGTCATGTCGACTAACTAACAGTCATGTAATATATTAATTATTTATATCATACATAAATATAAATTGTAATAAGAACTAAAAGAGAATGGTAATGTTGATCTCTAATTAAATAATTAATTAACTTAAAATATGTCGTGATGAAATGTCATGTCAGACTAATCTAAAGTGTTAAAATTAACCTAATTAACTATACTAAGTATGGAATAAGAATAAAGTTTTTGAAAATCTAATGTAAGAAAAATGAGAGGATATGTTAAAGAAAGACATAATAACGAATAATCATTTTAATGTGGACTAGTTTTAAAGACTAAAATTAAAAACGTAATTAACATTTGGATATGAGATCCATTCGTAGTCTTGATCTTTGAAATTTCCATTAGACAAAATGTTCAAGCATTCTGAATTCAAGTTATAATAACGAATTAACGTTCGAATGGAATGTCATTTATTATCTCCGAAGTTTTTTTAAACAAGTATAATATCTGTACGAATGTAAACCAGGAAAGTATTCGGCGTAAAGACGAATATAGTGTCCAATTGATTGCAGTCACTTTGCGTATAATCTGTCTTTAGAAGCAGCTGAGTATAATGGTTCATTCATGTGTCAAAAAGCAACGATGGTGCTATGTCCTTTGATTAAGTTTCTAACTGTGAATAGTTAATTGTGATTTGAGACAAACAACGTGGATTAGGAATTTCGACAAATCATTAGGATTTCGAGATAAGTATCCGCCAAGATATATAAAATGGATAATGGAAAATTCCTGGGGGACCTGGATTTCGCAGATGATGTAGCATTCTTAAGTTCAACACCAAGACAATCCCAAGAAGCAATAAATAATTTGTGTCATCTCTCGGTTAAAATAGGTCTCCAAATAAATGCCTCTAAAACTAAACCTATGAACTTTTCTAACGAGACCTTTGATATCATCTTGAACGGGGAAAAACTACAGAAAGTTGAAAGTTTCAATTATTTAGGCAGTAAAATGACTCAGGATGGTGACACAACAAGAGAAATCCAAACTAGAATTGCTTTTAGCAGCTTAACGCCTTTGTTTATAATTATTTTCTATCTACATGTTGGAAATGGTACGCGATCATTGAATATACCCGAGTACCAAGCTTCGTACTTTTAATTCAAACTGTTATCTCCCGAAAGACGTGTTAACATACGGCTGTGAGAGTTGGAAAATAACAAAATCATTGGAGAACAAGCTGAATACATTCGAGAACAAATGTCTTAGGAGCAAAACTTCATGAAGGATGAGTTGCAATCGGATCCTGTGATGTACTCGATTGAGCACTCGAAAGGTTGAAGGAGTATAGCGAATCTGGTCAGCTTTGGACTTTTGTGATTTGCTCGTTGTAGTGATGCTACGGCCCTCTGGTCTGTTTGTACCACGAAAGGGGCACCTAGTAAGAATTTTTCCAACTTCGTTATCGCCCAAACGACTGCTAAAAGTTTGCGGTCGACAGTTGAATACTTGACTTCAGGTGGTTTGAGTTTCCGTGAGATGTATAGGTTTGGGTGGAGGATATCGTCATGGTATTGGAGCAAACATGCGCCAATTCCGTAGTTACTCGCATCTGTACGAAGAATGAACTTTTTAGAAGCATCAGTTTGTCTCAAAATAGGTGGATTTGAAAATATATAAATTATTTGCCGAAAAATTCTGTCACATTCGTCAGTCCATGTCACCTTCACTGGCATGTCTTTCTTTAGTAATGAGGACAAGACAGCCGTGATAGATGACAAGTTAGGTACGAATCTACTGTAATATTGGACTAGACCTAACAAGCTTCTCACTTGTTTCTTCGTTTGAGGAACGGAAATGTTTAAAATTTTTGAAACTGTACTGGGTAGTGTTCGGATATATCCTGCTCCAATAATGTGACCCAAAAAAGTGATCTCATGAAATGCTACCTGTAATTTTGTAGGTTTAGCAGTTAACTTGTACCTTCTTAAGGTATCAAAAACGTATCCAAGACCCAAAAAATGTTCCTCAAAAGATGAACTAAATAAGCATATGTCGTCTATATATGTAATAATGTCTGGTCTACCTGAAAAAAAATGTGTCGCATCATGCGAACAAAGGTAGCTGGAGCGTTAACAAGCCCAAAAGGCATCACATTCCACTGGTATAGACCTAGCGGAGTTTAAAACGCTGTGTAGTATTTAGCTTTTTCGGTTAGTGGTATCTGCCAATAACCTTTAGTTAAGTCTATCTTAGTGAATATAGTTGCTGTCGATAGACGTGGCAGTAAGTCATCGAGAAGTGGATGTGGTTCGCTATCAACTATCGTTTGTGCATTTAATTTTCTATAGTCGACGCATAGTCTAATGTTATTGTCCTTCTTTCGGACAATAACTAATGGAGAAGAAAATGGGGAATTACTAGTTTCGATAATTCCTAAAGATAACATCTGTTCAAGTTCCTTAGTAGTTTTAGTAAGAAAGTGTAGAGGAACAGAATAAGGATGTACCCGAATTGGAGTATCATCATTAAGAGTGATGTCATGACTAATGACTGATGTGCGACCTGGAACATCGGTCAACACATCTGGGTAAGATTGTAAAAGATCAGCAATCTTTTGATGCTGTTGCGGTGTAACCGACGAAGAGATGGTTACGTCCCGCCAAGATTCGCTAGATTGTACTACAGGTACAGGTAAAGCTAACTGTACCTCAGGAAAAGAAGATTCTTCTTCCTGGATAACAGATAAATTAGAATAGTGACATGTAGGTCTGAAAGTGTCATCTAATTCGTGAAAAATAGCTTGTAGATGTTCAGGTCGAGTATGAAATTGCTTGAGCATATTTATGTGAAATATTTTGTGATGTCCCTTAATGTCCAGGACATAATCAACATCAGAAATCTTATTGATAACCTGGTAAGGACCGTTCCACGAGATTAGTAGTTTATTATTGTTATGTGGCAATAACACATAAGCTTGATCTCCTGGAAATAATTGACGTAATCGTCTATTACTGTTTTGGAAAGTTCTAGCTTTCTCTTTCGCAGCCTCAGATGAAGCTGTTGCCATTTTACAGGCATCAATAATGTTATTCCGGAGATTAATTACATACTCATAGGATGACTGAGTGTCCTGAGTCATCTCAGAATCTATTAATAAATCTTTTATCAGTCCCATAGGACCTCTTGGTGGAGCGCCAAAGACTAGTTGAAATGGAGAGAAGCCAGTTTGTTCATGTGGCACCTCTCGATAAGCGAATAACACCGCTGGTAGAACTCTGTCCCAGTCCTGTGGATGGTTAACTGTAACTTTATGTAACATTTGTTTGAGTGTGCGGTTAAGTCTTTCTACAGCACCATTACTCATTGGGTGATAAATGCTGCTGAGATTTCTATCTATTTGCCAAGTCTTCATTACCTCCGTCATAGTCTCAGATATAAATTGAGAACCATGATCTGACAAAAGTTTTCTAGGAAAACCTACTCTAGAAAAGATCAGGTGTAGTGCATCAGCTACATCTGTGGTGGTGGTTGTTGTTTTCAATGGGATGGCTTCTGGCCATCGTGTGCATAAATCGATGCAAGTGAGAATAAATCTATGTCCTCTGGCTGATGGTAAAAGTGGGCCAATGATATCAATGGCCATTTTGTCGAAAGGTCTCACAGATATGTCACAAGCCTGAATAGGCGCCGTGTGAAAGGCTCCCCGTGCTTTCACTTCTTGGCATATCGTACAGGAGCGTACGTACTGTGAAATATCTCGTGATACTCCCGGCCAAAAAAAAAAAGAAGATAATACTCGCGAACGTGTACGAGTATAACCCATGTGACCTGCACACTTAGAATCATGTGCGTGTTGAAGTATGTACCGCCTAAAAGCAAAAGGTACCATGACTTGTTGTCTTATCTGAGTTTTATCCATAAAACATCTTAATAAAATGTCATTTTTAATACTAAACCAATGACTATTTTTTTTTGTTCATAGAAAGATTGTCAACTTTGTTGACCAGTGTAAAAAATTTTGTTAGTGACCTGTCTTCCCTCTGTTTTGCAGCAAAGGATACTCGGTCAATAGCAGAATGAATCTCGATACTTTCATGATCATCTGTTTCCTTGTTTTCAGTGTCCATAGTCTCTAATTGTTTCGTATGTGCTCTGGTTATTGCTGCATTTCCGATGCATAGATTATTTTTTTCCCATTCAATAATCTCTTCTGGTGTGCAATCTTTACTTCCGTGTATGCATCCCACCATAAGGTCGGCAATTGGGTTTCTTAACATGCATGCTTTAACATTGCCTGTGAAAAAAGGTGTATCAATATAGATAATAGCTGTTGGATAACATTCTATGGTTCCACCAAAGGTCATACACCTGACATGTTCTCCAGTTGCACAATTCGGATGAACAAGTGTCTGACGGATTCCGATCGTGGTCGATCCCGAATCTCTTAAGACTGAGACGATGGATCCATTAACTTTTCCTCTGTTGAAGATCAGCGAGCCTGTTCCGTCATTGACTGCTAGACTGACTTCTGGTAGAATGTGTCCGCAGTTCAGAACTGTCTCTTTTGCTTTCTGAAATATAAGATTACATGTGGGCAACTATTTGCCACGTTATAATTCATTGCAAAACAAGTAGACGAAGACTGTATTTTGTTATCAGTAGGTGAACTCTGAACCCCAGGGGTTGTAGCAGTAGTAACGGCTGCCCCTGTATTATGGTTATAATTTGTCGATCTACGAGAATGAGAACGATGACGAGAATAATTGGATGAATTATCCCGTTGTCCTCTATTGTAACTGTTATCTCGATGTCTCGAGTTATAATTATCGCTATTGTTCCACTTGTTACCATTATTATAATTATATGACCGATTATAACTTGAGTTACGTGGATTACTGTTGTATCTTGACTGAGGTGAATAATTTCTGGTTTGTTGTCTTCCTCTATTAAAGTTATTGTTAAAGTTATTATGTCCCTTATGAAAATTAATGTCATAGTTTCCTTTGAACCTACCTCTGTCCACACTGTGTGTTCTAGGTTTGTTATGATTATGATATGCCATATTGGAGGCTACAGGAAGTGGTTCTCTTATCAACGAGCCAGAAATATTAGCATTCGGATGAGCTGTGCAGTAATTTAAAGAAATTTTTTTCTAACTCATCAATAGATTCTGGTTTTCTTTCTTGCAGATAAGCAAAGAATGGTGGGCTGACAGAAGATAATACTTTATCCCTCAATAACAAATCGACTAACTTGTCGTAAGATTTGTTGACACCTGCCAGTTCAACCCATCTGTTAAAAGTATTGCGTATGTTAGCAATAAAACCTGTGAAATCTTTATTGTTATCTGGCAACAAACTTTTAAAACGTAATCTACATGCCTCTTCGTTCAAGTGGAAACGACGTAGTAACAACGTCTTAATGGCCTCATAGTCTGTTGATAATGTTGGATCTATATTTTGTGCTGCACTTGCAGGTTCGCCATCCAGAAATTCTTTAAGTTTAAGTGCCCATGCAGTTTTGTCAAGGTTATTGACCTTACATATATCCTCAAAGCGCGCCAGCCACGATGAAAGGTCATCCACGTGTACTTGAATGGTGGTAGTTTAAAGTAATAATTGCCCTTAAGTCGGGTGGATGAAGATCCAGATTGAGTATTATCATTTTGGCTTGTTGTAGCACTCTGAGAATTAAGTTTTGCTGTTTCCAATTTAAGCCGTTGCAATTCCATTTCTTGCTGCAGTATGATTTCTTGTCGTTTCAATTTATTCTCTTCTTCAATCCGTAGGATTTCATCTCTTGCTATCTTTCTTTCTTCTTCTTGTCTTAATTCTGCTTTCTTTTCAGCCTCCTTTCTTTCAAGTTCTTTCATCTCTGCCTTATATTTTGCAAATTCAGCCAATGCATAAGCCTCGAGAAGTTCTCCTTTTTTTCCAAAATCCTTACCATTTTTAATAAAATAGTCTAAGTTAAGCATCTTGACGTTAATATTGTACGTAATGGCTATGTAATAATCACCAATAAATTCTAAGTAATTATTGTGCTTATTCAATCTATGAATAGTCAATATAAACAATCACAATATTATTGAACTTAATCTGGGAATGTTCAATTTAATTAATTGTAATATTATTTAACTATTATTTGTAAATTCCATACATAGACATACTATGTTGGGAAAATATTACATATATACTCGTTAATATATCATAAATAGTTATGATATTTATCTATTTAGGGTGCTGAATTACTATCATGCACCTAATAATTAATGGTATTATTCCTCAAGTATTATATCATTCAATCAGTGATATGTGCTAAGTAAATCATTTAGTACTGGAAAAATGTACTAAATAATATACACTATGTCTCTTATATGCAGGACAGACTAAAAAGTCAAATTATTTTATAAATATATATATTATTATTATATTATGCCTTAATCATGAGCTATAAAGTGCATCGCCCATTTCTTGGACTACCACTGCAACTTGGTGCAAAGTCCCTAATTCTCCTTAAAAGTCATAAATTTTTAATTATATTCATATACACTCTTATTAAGCAAGAAATTATAGTATTAATATTAAATTATGAACAGATGAAATGAAAACAAACAATACAATGGGTTAACCAAGGATAAACAAACAATATTACCACGAGACAAGACATTTCTACAATAAAAATTGATATTATAAAACCAAATCTACTAACCGGAAATATAGAGCAGGGTGAAGGTTAACTGAATATAGAGTTAAATCTGTGTACACAAAAATTAATGACGCAAACATGGACTCATTGACGGTTATACAAAAAAAAAAAAATGAACTGAATAATAGCAAGATCAGAAAAAAAAACATGATAGATTACCAACATTGTTACAGAACTAAATAAAATTTAAACTGAATACAATAAAATACAACGATTATTTCACAGAACTAGACATCTAACATATAATGTGAATTAAATGCAATCCCGAACGAAACAAGCCCCGGAAATGTCATCGACGCGTTCTCCGCGAAATGCAATTTAATTCACCGCCCTAAAGAACATTCAGAATGAATATCGGCAATCCTTAGAGCCATATTTATTCATTCCGAATCGCCGCTCCAACCTCCCACGAATTAGGCACAGCACAAACAATGAAAACAGATATAACGTACATATATAACATATAGAATGGACATGCCTGCAAATGTGAACTAGACTCAGTAATGTTTCTTCTCAATGACAACAGTCATGAAATGAGACTTATCTTTTAACCCGTCGTCCGATGCGATCTTCACCAACGGACTAGACTAGTGTATAGGACTGTTTGCTCCTTGTTGGCAAATAATGTCTTTTCAATCATTTGGTCTATCGAGAAGTTGTATTCTTCAATGAAACAGTAGGTGAGCTGGCTTCGTCCTTCGATCGTTGGCTTGTACACAGAATATTGTGACGTCACTGATTTGCATAGTTACACAAGCCACGTCATGTTCGGAATCATGTGACTTGAATAGTTTCTTGTAATGATAAACAGTCTATCAGTTTGTAAATAAGAAATTTTTTTTTTGGTTCTTATTTCGCTCCCTATCGCTGGCCAACCATTTGTGGCGGTTTTATTTCTAGTTGTGGCGGTACGCCTCTTCTTGTTGTGGCGTAAGGGCCCAACGGTTTTCTCGTTGCAAGGTTGGGTGTTATGTTATTGCGGGGAGAGTTAGTCAATCATGATCGTTATAGAGCATCGTGCTGATAGATGGTTAATTTCGCAAGTGGTGGTGTAAGCTTTGTATCCATTATACTGACGGTTGAACTTCTGATATTCAATAATGGGATAAGTCCTTTATGAGTCCACATGTATTTATTACATAGAAGATTATAGACAATATTTCAAACAATGGTTGTCATGAAGCATAAATATATATAAAGTTCTGTTCCTTCCTTGAATTATGATTTATCTTCAATTCAGTCCTTGTCAAATAACAAATAGACAGAACGACATAACTGTATGCACGCGTGGCTGGTGATCCCAGCGACCGACAATGAGATTATGCGTTCGTCAATAATTATAAATCTATCTCGACTTAGGTTTAGTCACTTACTAACCTGTAGCATTCTTCTTCCAAATCATAACATTGGACTGACCCATGTCCATCATTAATTATAATACAATCTGTGTGGCACTCCATGCCCGACACTGCATGAATACAAGGACACGTCTTATCCGTTCGACGGTCATACAAGAAAGGGGTGTGGTAACCTAGTCACGGTGCGTGACATACCAACGCACACACGTCATAATCAATCGTGTGTATCGCGTACACTAAACTAACAATTATTTACATTATATTAAACGTGGTCACCTCTTAATCTTATGCTGCTAACCTCTAGCAGACCATGCCAATAAAATACCGTAACAATTCCAAAGCCTCAAAAGCTAGCCCCTGCAGACTCAAGATGAACAGTCCCAACTTCAATAGCTTGGCCATGTCTGCAGAATGGTTGAAGATTAGTGTCGTCGATTTTTGATATGGGTATTAAGACTTGGGTTGGTCCCTTCTGAATAGATTAGAATGAGTGACAGCCACAGTGAGAGATGATAGTAGAAATAGATGTCCACGAGTGAGATGGTGGAAATCAATAGAGGCTGTCTCTGAAATCGAGAATCTTTTCTCTCTTTCTCAGCCTATCTTCTACAACAGATCTAGAGGAGTCAGTCTATTGACTACATATATTAATATATATATATTACCACTCACGTGCACACACACAGTTTGACGACATGTAGACGCACACACGTGGGAAAACTATAACAAATGATTATATAGATATTCTGGAACGAGCTGACCCGACACACTGATTAAGTTCAAGGGAATTTTAATTATCAGAAAATTCCATCACAACACATAAAATTACATCAAAGCATATATAAATAGTCATAACGTCAATGAACTGCTACAATACTGATAGACCCACAGTTATGATCTTTTCCCTCGATGTATAGCCCACAGTCCCGTTAGAAGAGAAGTGATAGCCCAAAGAGTCACGGATACATCTGCTGTAGTCTAATGATTTTCCCTTTTAAAGGTATGAACAGACTTAGATAGTAGTATGATCTATCCTAAGGAAAGATTATACCTGCAGTAGCAACAATTTGCATAAATGGAATTACAAAGTGGGTGAATAAATAGTTATCATAAACATCACTCAGTCTACTTTCACTCGGTTCTTTCATCAGGGTACCCTCACTCACTTTCTTACCTAATAGCTTGCTGGTGTTCGCCGTCTGGCGCACTGTATAATGCACCGTTTAAATCTGTCTATCTTTGGCTGAAGCGGATTCCCAGCTCTGCAGATCGTGGTTTCATTCACGGGGTCCGGGGAGCGTCCACTTCGTGCGATAGTTTTCTTTACAGATTTAAGTTTGTCACTTCACTCCGTTCAGGTAAGAATTAGTTTTAAGCGGGCACACAGTGTCAGAATCACGAGGTTTCCCTTATTTAGGAAGATGACCGGTTGGTAAATTTTTTCAATAGATAATTATTGCTCACACCCACAGTTCGTAAAATTTTCGGAAGGTCAATGATTTGTAATGTTTTACTTGCCACAAGGGCTGAAAAGTACTTGAGGTTTTTCTCTGGAAGAGTTAAATCAGGCTCGGTGGGCCCATTACTTCATTTAACCGTTAAAGTTCTTGTAAAGGTTATACACCAAGGCTTTAAGGAAAATGTTTTAGTTCTTCACAGATATTTCTCGTGTACTCATACGCTGGCAAATTTGGGTCACCCCAGTTTCACTGAATAAAGAAAAACAGCATATAAAATACTATACATACTATGTACTCGGATTATAACTTACATTATAAACTGCAAGCGGAGAGCTTGACTTATCGTTTAAAACTTCCCGTGAAATAAGTTATATTCATAATATCAATCATCATGAATTAGAAATACATACGTATTTCGTCAATACTCAGTGATGAATCTATGCAGTTATAAGTTAGTTTAAATATTCTCGACTGGTCAGTTAAATAGCTGCATGAGTTTTAAGCTAGAAGTTATAATTTATTCTGCTTTCCACTGAAACACATCCCTAGAGAATATAACAGACTTATATTTAATTCCTCTGCACAAAAATCTAACTAATGAAATGAAATAAGCGATTTATCACTAGATCACTCAACACAATAGATATATAATAATTACCTCCACACAGAACTACAGATTAATACCACGAACTAGAATCGATCAATATAATGGTAGTCTAGAACTTCGGCAAAATGTTGCCAAGAAACTAAAACTTTGCAATACACAAGATATTCTTCTAGCCCTAGCGATCTGTCTACTGCGAATTTTGAGGACTGAATGAAATAAAGTTTAAAACTCTCGTTAATATCTTAAAACCCAGACAAAGGATGCACGCTATTGCGAGACCCCGAAATCGTCTCCCCTGCTCATCTTAACACTTACGTCGAGGCGTGAGTTTCACCTTACACTATCGCTGAGAAATCTACCGTGAAGCTTCGTGACAGATGAAAATACCAGACAATGTGTCTACTTTCTAATCAATGCAGATGGCAGTTTTCACACCTCGCCTAGAACTTTAGCCGAAGAAAGCGTGAGTGTCATGGAAAAACGAGACGAATGTCTGCCATTCCATGTCTATCGAGACGACTTTCTCACACTATGTTGTCTACTGCAGGGCCTGACACGATTATGCAATAGTGCGTTACCAGTGTATGAGAAAAACGGTAAAGTCAGAATGGGAAAGAAATATATTTTTCGCAAACGAACGAATGCGAAAAATACATGAAAAGGATAAAACAGCGATAATAAAGTAGAGGAAACGGGTAGAAAAGAATATAGAGTATAGAAAATTTATTGTTCATAAATCTCTATGTGACAATTAGCTACCACGACAAGCAAGGAAAACTAAGAGCCAGGGATCCAGACCACCAGGACGACCCAGAGTCCGCAGGGAGGACAACATTAGACAATCTCTGAAGGACCGAGGACTAGATTGGAACCAGGCCAGGGGAAGACAGCCGATAGCATAGTATAGCGCCATCTCTGGCAAACCTCCACACCCCAGGGTAGAAGAGGAACGACAAAGTAAGTAAGTAAGTAAGCCTGCTGTGTTGAGAAGTTTTTGGAGTTGTTCTTTCTTCTAGTTGTTCTTCCGTTTCCATTGGATATTGTTCCATTTCTATCGCTAATGATTGCTGTAGGATCGAAGCTCTCGTCTCTCACCTTCATTGCCCTGATGCTTGTGTAATAATCTCTTGGGCGTACTTTGCAGATGGCTTTTAGCTGCTGACGTATTTTTGCGATGAGCCTTCTCTTGCTCTCTTTATTACTGGTTTGCTACCGCCTTGTCCAGACTACCGCACATACTAAACGAGCAGTTAACTTGTATCTCTTTTTCTGCCGGTGATATCTGGAGGATCATTTAGAGCTGGTCTAGCCGAAAGTCTCTCAAAATGTTCCAAACATCCCTGAGTTTGCTCTTCTGTGTTGGTAAGCAAATTTCATCATCTCCTGAACAAGACCATTTTATTGTTTATATTTCTCTGTTACTTTCTTTCTACATTTGTAAAGGTCTTTCATATTTCCATTGGCCTCAGCTCACTCTCTTTTGTCAGTTCGTCAATGTATTTTCTCATTCCTTTTTCGTGTTTCTTCTTACTTGTGTGTTTATTTCCGTGTAAATGTCACGAGCCTTGGCATATGAACTTTCTGTGTTGCTTCTGTTTAGATCTACTTTCTTGTTTCCCCCTTCCCCAATTACTTATCATTCCGATGGTTTCAATTATTTTTGGTACTGTGTGCTGTGACTACCAATGAATGTTCCCGTCGCATCGATAAATTGAGTGCTCTACATCTGCTGCACGAGTGTCCCACATAAGACGAACACAGAAAGCTCATATAGCCGCCACCAGTACCAGTCCAGGACAAGTTCTACAGAAAGGTCAGCTATTTGAGGTTGATCAACGCTAACTTCAAGTATATTTAAGAAGATATCGAAGAGTGATCAAAGAAGAATTAGAAGCGAAATAAATGAATAAATAAATAATAATAAATAAAAATTTAAAAAAAATAGATAAAAATAAATAAAATAAAATAAAAATTAATAACTATTGCAACAACATAGATTTTATAGGCACGAAACGGATCTGCGTCCGAAACAATCGCAACAGCTTTTCTGGAAAAATACGGAAACGGCGCGCATTGTACTGTGCATTGAGTGAAAGTATTCTTGAACACCCACTAGAATCATCCTATAAAGAGATCAACAATATATTCTATTAGGATCTCATAGATCTCTTCGCAAGAAACCATTCAAGAATTTGAGGACAATTTTAATAATTTCGTTAATAAAACCCAATGTCTTTTCGCGTTTTTTTTTAAAGCTTTAACATTATGTTCAAACTAAAGACAGAGGACTGAATTAAAAATTAAAAAAAGTCACCCAATTCAGTAATTAAGGTAGACGAGTTTTCTTTCCACGTACCAATCTAGAACCAAGCGATACTCGCCTTCATGTCATCTTGAGGCGTCGTCAGTTTCCTGCAATTTTAGCTTTCGCTACGACAATTCACAAATCACACGGATAATCATTTGATCACGTATGTGTATACCTACCAGAAGCAGTTTGTGTTCGTGGCCAACTTTATGTAGCGCTGATGCGAGGATGGAACTCAGACAATCTTAATGTATATATTCATGGCATCGGTTATCAAGGCGACAACTTTGGAGATAACCGTATGATGTAAAAAAAAAAATGTTGTGATTAAAGAGCTGTTAAGTAATTAGTCAAATAACACTCTATTTACCGATTGCCACTTCCCAGTCTTATTGTTGTGCTACAGAAGCTGAATTTTTAGGATGTTGGCGTTAATCCTTCTCTCGTCATTGTTTTGACGGGTATATTTGCTCGTAAGACAAGATTTTCTGTTAACAATTTCAATAAAACTCAACAGCGAAACGAACATATATTATCTCTTAAATCTGCAGCACGCATAGATGCACACACACACACTAATAGTATATGATTAATACTATTTTGCATTATGTCTGTCTGCTAAAATGTCGTTTTCAACAGATTATATATTTTTTAAATTAAAATTTTGCCTTCTTTTGGCGAGGCGCGTACCGTTCAACCTAGTCGGTTATATTAGGGCGCATGTCCAAAGACAAAAGACCTTTAGGTCTGATTTAAGTTGTTTAAATAAAACACCGAGTTTTGGTGATGTCATTTTTATCACGTGTCTACTCGGCAGGGTGTGCTTTGGACCCAGTTTTATTTCAACAGGGCATGCTTTTGGTATCATGCCCACTTACAGGGTGTGTAACTGACTTGGATCTGCAAGTCCCTTGTTATATCACGTGTTTCTTCTTACGACATTCATCAACAGTGCCATATGATAGCCAACACTGAAAGTAAAATTACTGAAAGCCTTTAGCTTGAAGAGTGTAGGCTACTGGCTCCTTCTTGTTTGGAATGGTGGGAATAGCTGACAGCTTTATGATGTACATGCTTGGTAGGGTTAAGAGGTAACGTTAAAAAATCAGTTGTCACTTCGGTGTCATCCCAAACAGCCCAGACTCTCATGCCCTCCTTCCCCTTATTAACACCATGACATATATAGGGAGACTACCATTTTAGGACAAAGGAGGGAAAACAAACACGAGCATCCAAACAGCGTTTCATTTACTCTATTTATAATAAGTGGGAAAAGTGATACCATGATCAGGTATCGATAACTGAGAATATTATCTGGAATTAAGAGTCATTATATATCCTACTTTTAACCCACCAGAATCTGAACGGAATATTTTTCTTCAGAAGCTAAAAAAAAAGTAATATTAACGTAAATTTTTATTTGAAAGAAAAATATTTCGTTCAGCCTCTGTTGGATTATAATTATGATATAGTGTGTCTATAATTCAGGTAAAGAGTTTTTAATTGCCGATTTTAAAATTCATGTTTAGTCAATACACAATAATTGAGAAAATAATGACAATAGCTCATATCTCTAACCGAGTCCTAATTATTTAAGTTAGCAGTTTTATTACTGAACTTTCACAGAACGTAAACGTTTGATGTTCTGTAAAATATTTTACAAAAATTTACAGAAGTTTGAAGCGTGGAATTTTCCCCGTCATTCGACATTTCCTCTGATCACGCGAGAACTGCATAAATCAGGGTAAACATGGCTGAGTATTGTTGATCATAGGGGGGAAATGGAAAGTAGTGCTATTTTTAGTGGAAGAACTAGTAGTGTATAGTATATTCTCTGACTCATACGTGAAGCCATGGCATTAACGCATGGTACACTGTCGTCATTAGATGATCTTCAATCTGAAATAGATCGGCTGACTAAAGAGCTGAATGAAACGACTAAGGAAAAGTTGCAGGCAGCCGAGTACGGATTAGTTGTCCTCGAGGAAAAACAGCAACTGCACCAGCAGTATGAGGATTTGGAAGGACAACTCGAAGCCACACGTACTGAATTAGAATCTGCTAAAGAGGTAGCCGTCATTACATTCTGTCTTAATTCTAGAAGTTAACAAAATTATGTCAGTTCCTCTGTCATTTCAGCATTTCTAGAATCATAACGTGTGTTGTTTTTAATTTATGCCGTAAAACATTGTTCATAGGTTTGGTATGTCCATTACCTTACGTCATCATAATCTCACTTTCATGTTCACCATCTACTCTTATTGGCCTTGATCTTTTCATACAGCAAGACTTGTGTAATTAAAATGTGAATGTTCACAATTGTATTAGCCCCACCACCAATCCCCGCCGCCAGCACCAACTCCTGCTATAGGGGAGTGGAGTGTTTGAGACTTCACTATACTAATGTTGTACTCCCAGTGAACTCTGGGTTGTCCTGAAAGTCTGGATTCCTGGCTCTAAAAATGACACTACCATGCATTAATTCCACAACTGCACATAAGAATTAGTCAGTGTACAGGCATATAGCAGTTCAGAAGAGGCCAAGTTCTGTTTTATAGTTATTTTTTAAGAGAACATTTTTTATTCTGACAATTGTGATATGTGTGTATACTGTCTGATATGCTAAGCAACCTAACAAACAGCAACACAAATGACGAAGAAGATGATTATTCCTAGGAATAAAGTAGTCTTGAATTATGCTAGTATTAAATTCAGGAATTCATCCCTTGCATAACATAACAATTAGGTATAAAATGGACAAATGGAAAATTCCTCGGGGACCTGGATTTTGCAGATGATTTAGCATTCTTAAGTTCAACACCCAGACAATCCCAAGAAGCAGTAAATAATCTCTGTCATCTCTCGGTTAAAATAGGTCTCAAAATAAATCCCTCTAAAACTAAAGTTATGAACTTTTCCAACGAGACCTTTGATATCATCTTGAACGGGGAAAAACTACAGATAGTTGAAAGCTTCAATTATTTAGGCAGCAAAATGACTCAGGATGGTGACACAACAAGAGAAATTCATACTAGAATTGCTTTGGCAGCTAGTGCCTTCAATAGATTATCTAACATTTGGAAATTACGATCACTGAATATACATACCAAGCTTCGTCTGTTTAATTCAAATGTTATCTCAGTGTTAACATACGGTTGTGAAAGTTGGAAAATAACAAAATCATTGGAGAACAAGCTGAATACATTCGAGAACAAATGTCTTAGAAAACTCATGAACATCAGTTGGAAAGAATTCAAGACTAATCGACAAATAAGAGAAGACTCTAGGCAGAAATATGTCTCCGACTATATAATGAAAAGACGATGGTCGTATATCGGTCATGTCCTACGAATGCAAAACAACAGAATACCACTGCAGGCGCTAACTTGGGTTCCTGAGGGTAAGAGGAAAAGAGGAAGACCAAAAGAAACACTTAGAAGAACAATAATAAGAGAAGGAAGAATGTTGGGATTAAATAATTTGCAAGAGCTAAGAGGAGTGGCGTCACAACGAACAATCTGGAGAGCACTGATTTCTGCCTTATGCGCCATGTTTGGTGCTTAAAGAATTTATTATTATTATTATAACACACTACTACTACTACTACCACCGTGACTTCTGTCCCTATCTGCGAGCTTTTTTTTTTTTTTTTAATTAGGCTGAACCGTACAAGTTGACAGTTATGCATTAGTGATCTTGTTATACTACTTCAGTTCTTCTATTCATGCAGGCACCCATTTATGAAAGACTAGGTTTTTTGGTTGTTGTTTGTGGTATAAATGTATAATGCATAATTTTAACCTTAACACACATAGGATGATTTAATTATAACAGAAGTATTGCTTATTTCTTCAGAGTTGCTCTAACAGGCATCATCATTTGTCCTTAGTATCTCTCCCGTATCCATATCCAGGGTCCCCACTATTGGTGCACTCGAAGCTGGTCTGTTATTGCCGTGTACCCTTGCATCACCTGTTAGAGAACGACACTTGAGTCTATGAATCAAGAAGGCAAAGACTGTTGGAATCTGGCATCAGATGTAATTGATACCATTCGACATTTGCTGAGGGAGACTGGGCACCTGTGGGTTTTCCCGGTGTGCAATGAGGTCAATTCTGATTAATAATAATAACTATGACAATCAGAATTGCTCTAAATAATACTATTTATATCATGGAGTCACTAAACAGAATATATTGTTTGAATAAAGATTTGCTAGGGAGCTGTTTGTATCTTGATCGATATTTCTGTGGCTCCTCTTGTTAACTCAGTGTTTAATTTATCTATAATTTCACACCATTTGCATCCAGCTGTGTGATTTTGCATGTGTATAATTCTGTCTGAGTAGGATAGGTGAACAGTAAAAAAAAAGTTAGTTGCTTATCCTTTACAGGACGTGGCAATCAACCCCAGCTTTTATTGGCTGTTTGTGATTTTTCTAGGCAATTTTTTTTCATTCAGTAGTTTGCCATTGTTTTCTGAACGGTACGGCGCTTAAACTTATACCATTGTTAAAAATCCACACAAAGCGATCTGCTACCAAACTGCCTGCAGCAGGTTTCGAACCTGGTATATCTGGATTATGAAACGAACAGTAAAAGAATTACATTAATAATTTCGGATTTTAGACTTTTGTAAATGATTGCTTACACAGCAAAGGATTGAAATGATATGAAAAATCAGCAATGCGGAACTGATGGAAAGAAGAAGACAAATAAGTGTGGAACAAGATGTGAGGATAAGATGCTAACATTGGGTGCAGCACTTCTTCTTTGATCCTTAGCAGACTGTCAAAGCAGTCAGTAGCCGTCACGCCTAGTGGCGTCTTGTAGGGCAGCAACAAACTGCTTCCACTTTGCTTGGTCGGCGGCCATCCTGCGTGCAGTGTCCCAGCTCTGGTTCATTCTTTGCATCTTGGCCACCACAATTCACCGCCAAGTTGTTTTTAGTCGGCCTCTCTTTCGCTGTCCTTCAGGGGTCCATAGCATAGCTGTTCTTGTGATGGCTTCAGGGTTTCTTCTGAGGACGTGGCCAACCCAACTCCAGCATCTGCCAGCTATGATGGTGTGCATTTCCTCTTGGTTTCTATGAGTAAGCAGTTCTTTGTTGGTGATAGTATTCGGCCGAAAGATTCGGGGTGCAGCACACACACTTAGAAAAACCAGTTCATAGCACATTAAAAGGCAGTCCTTGTTCTGGATCCCCAGGGTAAGACTAATAGAGGAGAACTAAAACATTGATGTCATTTTCATAATCTTGTCAACATTATCTTGAACATTTAAGAAGCCATCTTGACTTATCACTTTTTACTGTCTGACCAATGACCTGTTTAGGTTGGTAAGGTTTTTTTTTTTTGTTTTTTTTCCAGGCACTCAGAAAATATCACAGCACATTAAGAAAGCATCATGAGAGTGGAGTCCACCATGAGGAGAAGTTCCTGGAAGAGACAGCTGAAAGGGAGGAGAATTATCAGTCATCTATTAGTGACCTGGAGCAAGACCTAAAGACAGCTCATGCCAGCCTTGTGAGGGTTGCGGCAGAGAATGATCGTTTTGCTGCTGAGATTGCAGAATTGAGTCATCAGGTTTGTTCAGGCTCGTGAAAGTTTTTTTTTTTTTTGGCTTATATTCAGTGAAATTTGGTCCATGCGTCAGAAACTTTTTAATGTAAATTCAAAATTTGGCTGATAATGTTAAGAATATCAGAGTTTTGGAGAACTTTGTGCTATTTAGAATTGACTCAGAACGTTGTCCTAATTGGAGGGGGTGTAGAAATGGAGCAAGTTTGTAGTGACTGAGAACATTGAGCCATATGTGATGACTGAGAACATTGAGCCATATGTGATGACTGAGAACATTTAAGCAGGTATTGTTGACTTTTTTCAATGCTGTAGTTTCAGGTTTTTAAATATCTTTCTTTGTCTTCTTGTACTCCTCAGGATCACTGTGTTTCCTGTTAAGATGTTTTTAAGTGCTTCTCATCACATAGCAAATGAAGCTTGCCTGCTTATCATTGTTAATTTATTTCTTTCTTCGTTAGATTTTTGCAAGAATTTTCCATTTGTTATTTTGACCATCAAAGTGATTTTAGAATTCTTTGAGACATCACATCTCTATTGCTTCTGGTCATTTTTCTCATTCGTTTACTCAGTGTCCAAGATTTACTCACATATGCTAAAATTGGTTTAGTGTAACACTTCAGCACTCTGTTTCTTATATTACCAACAAGGATTTATTGCGTAGAATACATCTTACTTTGTGGAATTTTGTTTTTACATAGTATACTCTATTCATATTTGCAGTCACCCGTGTGTTGCCGGGGCCCGAAAGGGGAGCAAAGAATAGTAACACTGCACCCTACCACGCATGTCGTAAAAAGCGACTAAGGAGGGTTTGGGCATGGGGCTGTTTACCCCATCCCGTAAAAACTTCGCACAGTGGGCTGATCACCTGCTTGCCAACCAATCTGATTACGGAAACAGCGATAGATTGTTTGGTCTGTTTTTGTTCCACAAAGACGCCACTAGGCGTGGTGGAAACAGCGATAGATTGATCAATTTGTTGTTGCCCTAAGACGCCACTAGGCGTACTGGCCACATACTGCTTTGCCGGTTGGTGGCTAAGGATGGAAGAAGAAGAAGAATATTTGCAGTAATGCATTTTCCATCTTAAATTATCACTTTGCCTTTTTTTAATTTAATTTATTTGCGTTTAAATAAAATTTGGATCCATTTATCATAATACTGCAAGCAAATGACATCTTCTGCCCAAAGATGTATCATTTATTAATGCTTTCTTGCTGTTCACATCAAGTGCTTTTTAATTTTTTGTATTTTTTATTCGTAGTAAATAATTTCGACTTCTGGATGTACTACAGCAATAACTTATGGTGCTTGAGCTTACATTTATTTATATTTTGTGTTGGAATTGTTCCCACCAAAAGATTTTCCTCGTTTCCCACGCAAACTGACATTAAAATGTTTTTCATAGTGCTTCTGTGTGTATGCTTCTTTGAAGATCGCTTCTTTCTGTGAGCTCATATCGATGTACATGCATATTTTATATGTTTTCAGATTGAAAGTAACCAGATCAGAATCACTTTCCATATTATAATAATAATAGCCCCTTCAGTCATAACTGACTATGGGAATGCACCCAGCTGCTTATTTTCCTAGTGTTCCTTTCGACGTTTTCTCCTCTCTTCTGCTTGTTGTGTGAGCTTTTCGCCCAAACTAAGGTGGCGCCGCAGGTAGCATCGCCACTTGGTGTGATCGGCAGCTTCATCCTCCCAGGTTGCTGGATTTATGTCCAGTACCCTCATGTCTCTCTTGCACACATCTTTGAATCTCAGCTGCTGTCGCCCAACTGTTTTTTTGCCATCTGCCAGTTGTCCGTAGAAGATATCTTTCGGGATGCGACCATGCGGCAGACATTGCCAAGCCAGCATAGTCTGCGCTGTCTAAGCAGTGTATACATGCTTTGAAGGCCAGCACGTGACAACACCTTGACATTTGTCACTTTATCTTTCCACGAAATGCTGAGGATGTGGCGTAGACAGATGGAAGGTATTAAGCCTTCTTTCTTGCTTAGCATAGGTTGTCCATGTCTTGATACCATATAGAAGTGTGCTGGTGATGCAGGCATTATATACCACAGCTTTGGTCTTCATTGTGAGTTTGGAGTTTCCCCAAACACGCGATGTGAGGCTGGCAAAGGTAGCTGCAGCTTTGCCAATGCGGCTGTCAATTTCTGTGTCCAGAGAGAGTTTGTCATTGATGGCAGACCCCAGGTATGTGAAGTGGTGCACAACTGCCGATTCATAGTTATCGATAGTAATAACTGGTGCAGCACCCACATCCTGACTTAGCACATTTGTTTTCTTTAGACTTATTGTGAGGCCACAGTCCTTGCATGCTTGGGTGAAGTAATTCATCAAGCTCTGAAGCACCTGTTGGCTTTGAGTGACGACCACAGCGTCTTCAGCGAGTAACAAGTCTCTTATAGTGACCCTTCTGATTTTTGTTTTTGCCTTCAGCCTTGCGAGATTAAACAGACGGCCATCTGACCTAGCGTGAAGGCATATTCCTTCAGTTGCATCTCTGAATGCATGTTTCAAGAGTAAGGCAAAGAAGATCCAGAAGAGGGTTGGAGCCAGAACATAGCCTTGTTTAACACCACTGCATATGTCAAATGGCTGTGATGTGCTTCCAGCATACTGGACTGTTCCCTTCATGTCCTCATAGAATGACTTTATCATTTCCAGCAATTAAGCAGGGCAGCCTATTTTCAGGAGGATTTTGAAGAGTCTATCCCTACTAACCAGGTCAGATGCCTTTGTGAGGTCTATAAAGGCGATATATAAAGGTCTTTTCTACTCTCTTGATTTTTCCTGAAGCTGGCGGAGAGAAAAGATCATGTCTATTGTTGATCTACCAGCTCGGAATCCACACTGTGAGACTTGATATATGCGCTCAGCTAACTTGTGTAGTCGCTTTAAGATGACTCTGGTAGAAACCTTACCAACAATTCAAGAAGAGAGATACCTCTGTAGTTATTGCAATCACTTCTATCTCCTTTATTTTTATACAGTGTTACAATCTTGGCATCTCACACGTCTTGAGGAATAGTTGTCTCTTCCCAGCACTGCCGCAGCACCCTAGGCAGGGGATGTAATAGCGTGCTCTTACAGCATTTGATTAAATCGGGAGGAATCCCATCACTGCCTGGTGCTTTGCCAGAGGCCAAGCTATCAATGGCCTTGCTGAGTTCTTCTAATGTTGGTTTAGCATCCAGCTCCTCCATAGTTGGCAGACATTTGACAGCATCAAGGGCTGCAGGCGTGACGGTATTTTCTCAAGTGTAAAGCTCAGAGTAGTGCTCAACCCATCTCTCCATCTGCTTACCCTTATCGGTTAGCTTCTCTCCGCTGATGGTTTTTAGCGGTACCGTCTTACTTTTTTTGAGGACCAAGGGCTTTCTTTGTACCATCATACATTTGTCTATTGTTGCCTGTTTGCGCTGCGGTCTGGATGCTCTCACTGAGCTGGAGCCAATAGTCATTTGCACAACGTCGAACAATTTGTTGAACTTTGCTTCTCGTAGCCTTCATGATCTGTAGGGTTCTAGCAATCGGTGAACGTTTGTATTCAATCGCAGCACTGCGCTTAGCTTCAATGACAGGTGTCATCACTTCTGATGAAGCATCAGACCAGTCATTTGACTTCGCTATTTTCTTACCAAAGGTGGCAAGTGCAGTACTTTGAATGGTGTTCCGCAGGTGCTCCCAGTTCTCTGTAACAGTATCACAATGCTGTGGGCCACTGAGCACTTTCTTGAAGGTCACGGTAAATTGAGCGATCATGATAGGGTCTGACATCTTGCTGGTATCGATGCATGGTTTCCCTTCATGTCTGACAGGATGAAGTTTTCTTGGTTGTGCTTTGATTTTGCAGCAAACCAAGGAGTGATCTGTATCACAGTCTGCACTATGGTACGAGCGAGTGGAGAGCACAGACCTAAGTAGTGGCCTTCTGACGAGAATCAGATCCAGTTGGTGCCAGTGCTTGGATCGTGGTTGTCTCCATGACACCTTATGCTGGGGTTTTGTCTGAAAGTAGGTGCTGGTCACACAGAGGTCATGATGGACACACAACGCCAAGTGCGGTAGTCCATTTTCATTCATCTTGCCAATACCAAACCTGCCCAGACATGAAGGCCATGAAACATTATCGGCACCCACTCTAGCATTCAAGTCACCAAGGAGAACAAGCTGTTCTTGCCTAGGTGTGCTTTTGATGACTGGTGCTAGATTTTCATATAACTCTTCTTTAGCTTCTGAGGCAGAGTACAGAGTATTAGCATACACACTGACAAGGGTGATGGGACCTGCGCTAGTTTGCAGGCGGAGCTGTAACAGACGTTCTGGTCCATTCTCGCCTGATTCAACCGTTTTAGATAACGATTGTTTTACTGCAAAACCTACTCCATGTTCTCTAGTTTTATCAAGGTCTTTCCCTTGCCAATAAAATGTGTAGTCCTTCTTGCTCACCATTCCTGAGCCTGCCAGGCACGTTTCCTGGAGTGCAACTATATCCATCTGAAGTCGTTTGAGTTCGTCATTGATTACAGCTGTCTTCCTGACATCGTTTATATCCTGTAGGTTTTTGGATAGTCCAGTCAACATATTCCGGATGTTCCAGCATCCCAATCTGATAAGTTGTTTATTTCTATTACTTCTTGTTTTTTTTATAATTGCTTGGTACAAAATTTTTTCTGTCCACAGTTTGGGTTTGACCCTAATCCCCATGCACCAAATGGGGAAAGCAGACAGTGGCTGGACACCTAATTGACTGGGGGCTGCCCAACTTGAAGCGGGCGGTAGCTGTCCAGTGAGATCCTAGAACCTCTCCCACTGTTGGAAGTAGCTCCTGGTGCCATGCCCTACGCCAATTTGGCAAAATGCTTATAACTGGTAACTACTACTTCCCGTGTTTTGCCGATACCTATAGGGTGAAGCTGGAGTGTCCTCTCCAGGGCACGAGCTTGGGCACAGTTATATGGAGATCAAGCTGTTGCCCATGCAGCATGTTCCCCCTCTCCATGCATCTGGTAGATCCAAAGGAACGGCAGTATCTGATACAGTTTGGTACCAGCCACATCACAGGAGTTGCCATAATAATGTCGAATCAACATTAGACTGCCTTAGGGACTCCGAATCCGGATTTTTCCTCAGGGTTTACTCCCGAAGCCTTTCCCATAAATGGATACTCCCGCTAGGCAGCTGGGGTTTGAATTCAGAGTTTTACCTTCTCTTAGATAGGCTACCAACCAAGGATCATGAGCCCTATCTGCCCGAAGCTACTGGTTTTAAGGTGCCAGTGACTCGCCTTCGCACCTTCTCCTGTCAGTGGAAACAGTTCCGCCGGGCTCAAATTGAGCCACACATGAAGGCCGGGAGCTGGGCTTGGTTGTCAGAGGCTATGTGAGGCCCGTGCCATAGAAGCATTTATCTGCAGCGAGAGCTTATCCTCACTACAACTCCCGGCTATAACAACCTTTGGAACCACTTTCCATATTAATGTTATGATTACTGTATGACTAATATATGCAGTTCCATAAAATAAAGTTTTTTTCTCCGTCACAGCAAGTTGTATCTCATTTCTACAGGTTGAGGTGCTAGAGGCCCAGCGACAACAACTCCGACATGAACTGCGAGAGTACAAGGTGCGGGAAAGCAGAAATCTGATGGACTATGCAGAGCTGGAGGAAGAGAATATTTCATTACAGAAGCAGGTTTGTGTTGCTGTCTGTTTTGTTGCTTAGCATATCGAACGGTATACACACATATCATAATTGTCAGAATAAAAATGTTCTCTTAAAAAAAAACTGGATAAAACAGAACTTGGCCTCTTATGAGCTGTTAAATGCTTGTACACTGGCTAATTATTATGTGCAGTTGTGGAATTAATGCATGGTACAGTGTCATTTTTAAGGTTTAGGGGGATTTTTCAGTCTAAAATAAATATATCTACCAATGAAGGGAGCTTTTGGTTGCAGAATGATTAGAGAGCTGGTCTCTTGCAACAAAGGTGCCAGGTTCAATTCATGGTAACTAAACGCTCCTGTCTACCTAGCTGTGTAAATGGGTACCTGACTTTGCTCTTAGTTAGGGAAGGTGAAGAGGGGAACTGGTCACCCCACATCTCGATGTTGGACCTTGTATAGTGAAGTCTCTAACACTTCACTCCCCTGTGGCAGTATCTGCTGTGGGACTACTTTTACCTTTTTTTAACTGATGAAGGAGCCAAATGAAATGACTTGGGTAAAGCTGCAGTGAGCAGAGTACAGATTGGTTATCATTGTGGACAAAAATTGCAGTTCATCAACAACATTGAGGCCTTGGAATTGAGCTTCAGAGCTGATAGAAAGCATTATCTTGAATAGATAGCACGTTGAGTAGATAATAGGCTAATGGTTTGTTGCATTTTTAGTAATATTGTTTAGTGTATTTCTCTTAAATTACAATCATTTCTCAAAAGGTGCCCTGACTATATCCTTATAATCAGATAGCCAGACATTAGAAGCAATAGAGGTCAGTTGTTCAGAATGTACCAAAAACCATTTTAAAACATGAAGAGCCTAAGGGATGTGAATTTACTAGGATAAAATGTTAGGAAGACTACTTAAATATAGCCAAGCAAGTCGTTCCACACAACCTGCCTAAGGAAAATTCTTCAATTTTTTTGGCCAAATACCATCTCCAACAGGAACTGCTTGCACACCATCATTGCAGGTAGACGCTAGAACTGGGTTGGCCATGTCCTCAGAAGGGACCCTGACACCATCACCAGAACTGCTGTGCTGTGGACCTCGGAAGGATGGCGAGAGGCAGACCAAAGATAACCTGGCGTAGAACAGTGGAGGTTGAAATGCAATGCATGAACCAGAGTTGGGCCACGGCATGAAGGATGGCCACCGACCGAGCAAAATGGGGGCAGTTTGTTGCTGCCCTATAAGTCGCCACTAGGCGTGATGGCCATTAACTGCTTTGTCAGTCAGGGGCTAAGGATCCAAGAAGAAGAATTAGAGAAGGAAAGGGTGGGATTACCAAGGAATACATGGAAAGGATCATTAGAAGAAAAGATGAAAAGAATGAATATATCCAGGAACAAGGTGAAAGAGACAACACAGATAATTTTGCTGCAATGTTTTGACGCTATGCTCTGTCAGGAAACGTATCGAACAAATGATATGTCACATTTCTCTTATTGTGTCATGTATAATAATGCCATGTTGTCATACATTTGATTTAGGTCTCTCAACTCAAGCAGAACCAGGTAGAGTTTGAGTCCACTAAACATGAGACACTCCGGCTGCAAGGAGACCTGGAAGATCTCAACATGCAGCTTGATGAGTTTGCTGCTCTCAAGGCCATTGTTGAGAAGAAGCTGGGGGAAGCCTTGAACTCACTGGCCCAGGAGAGGGAGCAGAAGCACAGCCTGAAGAAGGAACTAGATCAGAGAATAAACCAAGAGTCCTTGTTTAACCTCAGCAACCTGGCCCACGTCAGCGGCCTCAGTGAGGGTCTGGCTTTCAGTAATCACCATGATCTTGGTAAGTTCTTGTCCAGATTCTTCTTCTTCATCAAGTTCCATGCAGACTGGCATAAGATATCATCTTTCCTCAGCTTCCTGTATCTGTTTATCTCTTCTGTTGTTGACATATTTTCATGCTGTGATGTTTACCTATACATTATTGTGACTTTTTTCCCTATGTAATGTTGTTTTGTGCTTGTGTATGTATTTTCCTGTTTCTGTAAATTGTTCCCTCCTGCCACAGTTGTTGTTGTTGATTAACTAGGGTTGCTGAGCTTATCGCTCTTTCGCAGCGAATGCCAAGTTGGAGAATTTGTACATGTTCTGTAGCTGTTCAGAAATGCTGTGTAGAGTGTTTGTGATTGTTGGCTTTCTTCTTTCCGTGGTGAGTCTGGGCAAGTGAGCAGCACATGCTGTACTGTCTCATATGTATGGGTACAGTTGTGGCAATTAGGCTGATGTGTGAGGTTTAATTTCTTTAAGTGCTTGTTGAATATGGTGTGTTCTGTCCATAGTTGGAGGATTTTGCTCGTAGGTTATTGATGTCATCATTTTCGTCTCCTGCCACAGTGCAGTTCAACTTTGCTTTCCTTATAAAGTGTCCAAAACTAACAATTACTCCTTCTTTCTGGTTCATGTAATAAGCTTCCTTTGCACATTGGTCTATTTCTGAGCATCATCATAAATTTCTAAAGCTGACCGTGGTGTATTCTTAAGAACCACATGTCAGTGGCCTACTGTGATTGCCTTATGTTTACATCTTGTCCATGATTCATTTGGCTTTATGTTTGGCTGGAATGAGTGTGCTGTGCACTGAATCCATAATGGTAGTTTTTATTCCTGCAGGTGTTAATGCATGGAGGCATATCTGGAGTCATCCATATATGACTACCAGCTATGCACAATGCTACAATATACATACGTGGAAGTGAAGCTATGTCTGTGAGGCTAATTACATCCTTATTGACTTGATATAATCCACACACTTTCAGGGATTCCCCCTGGCTTTGACTTGGTTAACTGCATGCAGAAGGATCTCACTATGAACCCAAAGATAGGCAGGGGGAGCTGAGAAGTGGCTCTGGGCAGGACTTGACAATTCCTTGGGAGCCCAAAACCAGAGTACAGTATTTTAGCTCTGCATAGTTGGAGAGCCCCCTTGGATGGCGGGGAATGCACAGTATGCTACACACTTCTTACTCCTAGCTTGGGACCAGATGTGACGATCCTTTAAATGCGAGCCAAGCTAGAGAAACTGGAGCTCATGACTTCAACTCAGCAAGTTTCGGAATGGCAGAAAAGCCACAGGACAAGCCTAGATCTAAAGTGTAGATAATACCAAGGAGTCTTCAACTTGGTATTGGCTGCAACAGAGAGAGAAGCTTAGCAGCTCTAGTTAAACAACAACAACAATTCCTGCAGGTGTTAAAATGGCCAACATGGTGGATGGTAAGTTCAGAGTGAAGATGGAAAAGGCACTAAACATTTGGATCAGGATGAAGGCTTCAAGAATATCCCCATTATTGGAAATCTGATCCATGAAGTGAGGTATTTTCTTGAACACGTGCAGGTGGTGAAAGATCTATAGCTACTCATTATAGTCACACATTATGTGAGCTGCTGATACTACAACTATTTCCCCCATGTCTTTGGAAAAAAAAAAGAAAACAGAATTTTAACCTGAGCCGGTGTTTAAGGTAGATGAGGTTAGCCTGTACTTAAAGAAAATGCCCAGTTAAATCTGTATCAGCATGTATGAGAAATGTGCTCTGTGATTTAAGGTTAACTTATATTTTTTGAGCCAGTTCAGCTGCTCAGCATGATGAAGCCTAACTTAGTGTAGTGTGATCTTTAAACTCAGTGGGAATTTGTAAATGGTCCATGATGCTTAGTGGCAGCAGTAACTAATTAAGTCACTAGACAACAGAAAAGAAATATAAGTGTAGGGGACCAACTGTAAAACCAAATGGCGCCATCGCCTTGCTGTGACTGTATCGTGAAAGGACGCTCAGCCAATTTTGCACCCCCAAATTGGCTTTATGTTCATTCTCATGACACTCACACAACTATGGTATATAGGACCCGTGGACGATCCAGAGAGTTTAAAGACGCAATCACTAATATAACTTTCCTATCAGCAAGTATAGACCAAATAAAGGCTGCAATACTTTTGTCCAGAAATGTGTAGTGGAAGACAAATAACACAGAATTGACGGGTAGGTTAAAGTCACAGATAGGGAACTCTTAAATAAATAATGGAGGAAACCTTGAGTCCTGTGAACAGTAAATAAATTAGTAAATAAATAAATAAAGGTAATTAACGGGTACTTGTTGGACACAAAGGATGGCACTAGACGACAGAAAAGAAAATATAAGTGATAGGCTTACCGGGAATCGAACCTAGGACCACCTTGCTGTGACCGTACATCATGAAAGGATGCTCAGCCAATTTTGCATCCCAAAAGTGGCAACAGAGAGATTTAAAATCTACATTAGGACTATAACATTATTTAACACATTAACTACCGAATTAAAAAACACACTGTGGCCGATTTAAATTTTTTTCCCATTTTCATCCTGTAGGTGTTTGCACAAAGTAAGCTGTAGTTTTCGTAAATGTTTACAGATTTGTATGAATTACACGTCATTTTAAAGATAAATGAATGTACTATTACAATAAACATTAGTTGCAACTCTAATAGAGGTTGTTGCTATTTAACGGCCCTCCGATGGCCGAGGACTTGCAATATTTTCACAATTATAACTGCTTGCGCCCCATCTCTATCAAAATCACAATTTCAATCAATGTGCACGCCGTTTTCACTCTTGTCCTCGTCGCTAGATCTTTCAGTCAATTGTTGAAACATGTTTCTATCCTATTCACCCGTTAGACGAGATGTACACGCATTTTTTGTAGTCCTAGCACTAGTTGCCACGGTAAACAGTTTTACACGATTTGGTAACTAACCCAAAACGCTGAAAAATATGAACATAATATCAATTTTTCAGTGTTCTACAACAACCATGCTTTGGGAATTTGTTTTCCGGTGGCAACTTAAAATCTCGAACCAGATCAGAGAGTGTTTCAGTACATTTTTCATTCGTTTTATTACTAAAATTAGATTGGCGCCCTGAGCGGCTTGCGGTCCAAATGTGATTATGTTGTGAGCCGCTGACAGCGGCTTGCGGTAGTTAATGAGTTAAGTGGTTGAAACACCTTGGGAATTTTTTTCCCCCCATTATTTAGCTACAAACAAAACAAAAAAAGCATAATGTGTGCCACCTACATGCTTTCAGATGAGGACATAGATAACAATGTTCATCCAGCCCTCAAGAGAGTAGAAGCAGACTTTACCTTCCCTGGAAGAAAGAATCCCACTGCTGACCAGCCCACTCCAAGACCTGGCACTGTTAATGATATTCTCAGTGAATTACAGGTAATCTTTAGCTATTGTAAATTATTGATATTTTGTTCAGTATGTGGTTCTAATGCATGAGTTAAAAATAATATCCAACTACCACAAAAACCGGGACTAACAGTGCAATGAGAAGTAGAATTAAGGAACAACTCAGATGAGCAGCAGCAAATTACACACTTTCGTATAAAACACATCAACCTCAACAGCTATGCCTTGTTCTACACATGCTACATTAACAGAAGGCAAGAGGTGTGGAGCAAAACATTTTAAAAAAGGGAAAAATATGGACTGAGCAAGAGGCTGAAAGTTTTTATGAATAGGAAACGCTATGGTGTGAGATTTCTTCTTCATTTCCCGAGGGCAGTCCCATTTCTCTAGTGCTCAGTTTCCACTTTTATTTTACCACCTTGCACCTTGTTTCCCAGTCCCAGGATATCAATCATGTAGTCCCACATTTCTGCTGCCACGTGTGCAGTTTTCCAATGTTCTGTCAACAATGGATGGACATTCCAGTTGCCAAATCTGGAGATTTTCCTAGAAGAAAAAAGGTTAGTCAGCAGCACAGACTCTAATTTGGCTTTCTCTGTTTTGCGTCATTCACCTCTTTACTAGAGGACCTTCTTCTGGCTGAGTTTTAGTTTGTTTAGTGTTTTTTGTTATTGTTTGTTCAAATTTTTGTGGCTTAAAGTTTCTACATGCCATAATGCAGGTCAAATGAAATGTCCAGTAATGTGTCTGGCTCTTTCCATAGCACTTAATGGACAATATAAAGTCTAACAAAGCCACACTTCTAACACTCTATTTTCTGGGGGGGGGGGGGGGGGGGGGGGGGGGGGGTCCTTGTTTTGTATGGAATTATGTTAGGAATTCAACTCATACAATCCTCGCAGCTCTGTTCAGACTAGAATAGGAACTGATTTTATACGATGCACACTGCTCTAGCTGAAGTTAGCATATAAACTCAGCTGTAAGTGAGCTTATGTTGTATTTTATTGTCTAATGTAAGTTAATATTTTTAGTACAGTTAGGATTTCACTGGTAGTAGATCTCCATCTTCTGTCTCTTGTCTTGATGATGCACTCTGATAGACTCTTTCCTGTCCATCTCTTGATTTATCTTCCCACTTATAGCAATGTCTTCCTCTTGCACGTTTACCTTCAGATTTTCCATCTTATGGATTTAAATCACAAGTAAAGCTTAAAAATATGAAGAAAAAAAAAAGGAACCTCAGATATAATTCTTCTTCTTTGATCCTTAGTCTCTGATTGACAAAGCAGTCAGTGGCCATCACACTTAGTGGCATCTTGTAGGGCAGCAACAAACTGTCCCCATTTTGCTTGGCTGATGGTCATCCTTTATGCCATGCCCCAACTCTGGTTCGTGCTTTGCATTTCAGCCTCCACTGTTCTCTGCCAGGTTGTCTTTGGTCTACCTCTCTTTCATTGTCTTTCTGGGGTCCATAGTGTAGCAATTCTGGTGATTGTGTCAGGGTCCTTCTGAGGACATTGACAACCCAGTTCCATGCCGTCAGCTCAAGGTCTTTCCATGTCTTCTTCATTCTTTTAATTTATGTCCCCCATTCTTTCTTCCTTCTCCATGTGCTCTTTGGTCCCCCTCTACCTCTCTTACTTTAGAGATCCCATAATAAGATCTGCCTTGTAATGCTATCAACAGATTTCCTCAATGTATGTCCTACCCTTATAAGGATAGTAGCTGACAATTTTTGTTAAAGATCCATGAAAGTATTTAAGTATGTTTATAGATTACAGGAAGACCTTTTTTTTTCGGAGTCCATCCTGAGAAGCTAATTGATTCATCACCATCATTTTCCTTTTCACTGCTTATGGTACATGAAACCACTACTGCAGATGGTCCCCTTGCAAGAAGTCTGCACCAAGCATTCATGGGCTTTTGCAGTGATGGTCTCTGTAGCAATGTGCTTTGTGTTATGAGGTTGCCAGCCCCACGGTTAGTTGGATCTCATGACATGTCTAAGGAAGTAGTAGTCACCCTGCGAACTACACAGGGCGAAAAGCCAAGTGAGTGCTTTAGAGAAATAGATTCAGACGAGGAGGACATCAGGCTAATTATAATTAGTAGTCTATACTGAGAATGTGAAGCAACCTTAAGGTCTGAAAAAAAAAATTACTGATACAAACTAGATTTGCTGTGCTCCTCACTTAATGTTATTAAGGCCTTTGAAACCCACTGTTGCGAGTGTAGTGGTTCGGTCTATATCATCGCCACACAGGCTAATTCAATATATGTGTGCTGCTGTCGTGTCACTGTGTCTGGAATGTTGACCTGGGTGTGTGTTGATATGTTCGCACACCACAGTACGTACATAAGAGTACATGCAGGAGTCAAAAAGGGTTGCAAACGACTGGAACAGTTCGATACTGTTTATTCCGTTACAACACAGACACGATGACATAAATGACACACATTCGACAGCAAAACACGATTCATATAATTTCCACATTGCATTAAATATATATAATACGGCCTGTCCACATCCTGGCCTTATAATAGCTTCCTCACAGCTTCATAAACCTCCACACGACTCAACAAAGCCTGCTCACATGGCAGCTATAATAATCTTCATAACACAATAAAGCCTGCTCACCCGGCAGCTATAATAATCTTCATATGGCCTACACAAATCTTCATTACTCAATAAAGCCTGCTCACCCGGCAGCTATAATAATCTTCATATGGCCTACACAGTACTCCAATACTCAATAAAGCCTGCTCAAACGGCAGCTATAATAATCTTCATATGGCCTAAACAGTACTCCAATACTCAATAAAGCCTGCTCACATGGCAGCTATAATAATCTTCATATGGCCTAAACAGTACTCCAATACTCAATAAAGCCTGCTCACACGGCAGCTATAATAATCTTCATATGGCCTAAACAGTACTCCAGTACTCAATAAAGCCTGCTCACCTAAAAGCATAAGCTATGATGAAGAATTTGAAAAGAAAGACAGATTAATGAACTGATTAGATCAGGGTTTCTTACCCTCTTTGTGCCATGGACCCCTTTGATTGGCCAATGAAGGCTGTGGATCCCTTCTTGGGGGGAAAAAATGTATATTGAAGCATAATTTAAAATTTTATATTTGTAATGTTAGGTTATGTACACAGACCCCCTAGAATTCATTCATGGACTTCCAAGAAAATCGTGGACCACAGGTTAAGAAAGCCAATGTCAGATCATGGACAGATATTTTAAAGCAGTAAAGATATTGCCACATTGACCACTCATTATTATTAAAGTGGAAATTTTTGCTTTATGTGAAGTGAAAGACACCAATAAATTTAGAAAAACAAGATTTCACAGAAGGAATAACTGAGGGAAAGTAATGATATACAAGGGAAGGTCAAAAAGCAATGCCTCCTATTTTTTATGTATGTAAATACTGCATCGGTGTGCAATTTGTAAATTTAGCAGGATTCCTCAAACACTCTTCTGCACTGTATAGCATTACCAACCTGTTTCAGTAACAGGTGGCACCACTGTAACAGTTTAAAAATGGCTGCCAAAGACGTTTGGTTAAAACAACGTTATGTCATAGAATTCCTCAATGCTGAAGGCGAGACCCCAATTCGCATCCACGAATGTTTGAAGAATGTTTATGGAGATTCAACAGTGGATGTTAGCACTGTCCGACGTTGGGTACATCGTTGTGATGAAGCTGAAGTAGGTCAATCCTCAATGGATGACGCAAAGCGGACTGGCCGTCCGTCTACCGCAGTGACTCCACACAACATTCATCGAGTTGATGGCATCATTCGTGGTGACCGTCGGGTAACACTGGATGAACTTTCTTCTATGTTGTCCATTAGTAAAGGCAGTGTCCAGAACATCATTAAAGACCTGGGTTATTCAAAAGTTAGTGCATGGTGGGTACCCAGAATGTTGACAGACAGACATAAAGAAACAAGGAAAACCATAGCCATCAATCAACCTCCTGCACCGTTACGAAACTGAAGGAGAAGAGTTTTTATCGAATATTGTGACAGGTGATGAGACTTTGGTTCATTTTTTTTAACCAGAATCCAAGAGGCAGTCAATGGAATGGCATCACACAACATCGCCGACAAGAAAGAAGTTCAAAAGTTCACCATCTGTAGGGAAAGTTATGGCCTCCGTGTTTTGGGATGCGATTGCAGAATTTGGCTGGACATTATTACCATATCCCCCTTACAGTCCCGATCTTGCACCTTCTGACTTCCATCTGTTTGGACCACTGAAAGAAGATATTCGCGGACATCACTTTGAGGACACCGAGACCCTTAAATGCGCCGTACGCCAGTAGTTTAGGAAAAAGGACACACATTTTTACTGTGCGGGGATACATGCCCTTGTGAGAAGATGGACAAAAACTGTAAAAAATAAAAGAGACTACATTGAGAAATAAATGTTTGAAGTTCAGGCTTGGGGCTACATTTCAATGTGAATTTTATCTGTTTTCTTGCCTATTGAATGAAATTAAAAATTATGAGGCATTACTTTTTGACTGCCCCTCGTACAATGAACTTAATATACTGCATGTACAAAAGTGATAGGGTCTGCCTGTCTGTGGCAGAAAAGTTACCACGGGATACACAAATATACTTTAATAAAGTCTGACACAGTGTAGCCTGACAGTAAAAGGTAACAGTAGTCTTGTAGCAGGAAAGTTAGAGACTTCACAGTACTAGGCCCAGCTGTATGAGGTGTAAGTGACCAGTTCTCTTCTTCGCTGCCTTTGCCATCCTAACTCTAGAGCAGAGTCAGGCACCCACTTACAACTGGGTAGACTAGAGCTTAATCTTACAAGGTTTCAGATCTGGTAAATTTGTTCAAGAAGCAAATGCTGTACCACTCTGTCACTAAACGCTCACCCATTCAGTTAGAGAATAAGATAAAGAAGGATAATATTCAATCATGTTTACAATGATCTGTCATTTACCTGAAATACTCTTATTATGTCAGGTGTCCAGCGATAAAGGCCATCTAGCTGAGATGGCAGGTGTAAGCCACCAGAAGAAGTACACAACAGCCGTGAGAGATATAAACAACCTTCGAGGCGAGATTAGCAGACTACAGGGCCAAAGTTCAGTCTTTGGGGACTCGGACATAAGTCGGGTGATTATTGATATTAGTGTCAGTTTATTAATTTTTTTAATTTATGGAAAAAATATCCCGTTCAACCTGTGATGGGTATAATTAGGATATATAGTGTCTATTGTTGAACAGAATGGACATCATTGCACTCTGGGCAAACACATAGGTGTCTCCCTCAGCATATGTCAAAAAGTGTGATTGCTAACTGTTCCTGTAGCTCGCTGGTTGTATACATGATGGATGCATCCTCTCATATGTCCATCTCTGCTAGCCTCACGTTTGATGCCAAATTCCAATAGTCTTAACCTTGATGATTCATCTATTGCAGTGTCATTCTCTAACAGGCGATCATTAATTGTTCTCGGTATCTGTCTCTTATCCAAATACAAAGTCCCCACTGTTGAGAACAGTGCTCTTGATGCTACACTGTCAGCTTTCTCATTACTGCTGACCTCTGCATGACCAGGACAGTAGATCCACACCAGCTCCTGTAGATTTGAAGCTTCTATGAACATTTTCCATTCATGCCGTAGCCAACTATTTTAAACCTTTTGAAGCATGGACTGAGAGTCTGACACAATGCAATGACTGCCTTTGTGAAGTTTCAGTTAGCCACCTTAAGGCTGCAGTAGCTGCCTCTACCTCCATTCTCATGCTGGAAGTTATCTTGTACACCCCGCTATGTTCGGTGACTATTCTGCCCTTTACCCTAGCAGAGAAGCCCCAACCGGATTTCTCACCACGGATCACAGACCCATCATTGTGTACAATGGCATCATTATCCCTGGCATGATCATGTATCAGTTGATTAATTTCCAGTTCTGCTTTCCCATATGGCAGCGAGACCTGGACGACCTATGCTAAGCAAGAAAGAAGGCTCAATACCTTCCATTTGCGGTGTCTACGCCGCATCCTCGGCATCTTGTGGAAAGATAAAGTGACAAATGTCGATGTGTTGTCACGTGCTGGCCTTCAAAGTATGTATACGCTGCTTAGACAGCGCAGACTTCGCTGGCTTGGCCATGTTCGCCGCATGGAAGATAGTCGCATCCCAAAAGATATCTTCTACGGACAATTAGCAGATGGCAAGAGAACAGTTGGGCGACCACAGCTGAGGTTCAAAGATGTGTGCAAGAGAGATATGAGGGCACTGGACATGGATCCAGCAACATGGGAGGATGAAGCTGCCGATCGCACTAAGTGGCGATGCTATTTACGGCACCACCTCAAATTGGGCGAAGAGAGGCTCACACAAGAAGCAGAGGTGAGGAGAAAACGTTGAAAGGAGCACCAGGAAAATAAGCAGCTGAGGGCTGCCACCTCAGGGGCGCATTCCCATAGTCAGTTATGACTGAAGGGGCTATTATTATTATTATTATTATTTCCCATTGCCCCAAGTTCTACGCTCTCTGCCAAGGCTGGTGATGACATGCTAGTAGTTAATCCAGTTCTCATCTGACTTAGTCCACTCTTCCCATTTGAATATATTTTCAACTGTGATCACCTGTTTGATCGTTGTTTCTGTGCCATCCATGACATCCCCCTCTTTATTCTTGCTCTCTTAATGTCAACTATATTTCCATGCATGGGGTGCCATTTGTCTGTGGTTACTCGCATGTAGGCTTTTGCGCTGCATCTGGTAACTGGTCCCCTGGGAACTGGTCTCCTGGTAACTGGTCCCCTGGGAACTGGTCTCCTGGTAACTGGTAACTGGTGGTTTCTGTGGCAATTTATTTTACATGATGAAGTTGCCAGCTCCATGCACACCCTCATATTAGTTGTCTTGTACGGCTAGCCTGAGGGGGGGCAGCAGTCCTATTCCATGAACTACATGGGACACATTCATATTCTCTGCTATCAAACAGTAGACTTTACGTGTGTCAAAAATGATCTTTGATAAATGTAATGCACATTTGAAAGGACTGACCAGTTCAGAAATGTCAGAATGCGACATTTCAGCTACTGTTTTGAAACGCAACCTCTCTTTCTCTTCCCCCCCCCTCCCCCCTATGGGTCTCTGAAGAGACAAAGAAAACAATAGGGATACTGCAGGCTCAGGCTGTACTACTGCTGTACAAGGTGACCTATATGAGATTGAGAATGAGGCTGGCAATCTCATTATGTAAAACATATTACCACAGAAACCACTGCTGCAAGAGCATGTGACTGCTTGGTGCAGGCTTCCTGTGGGACCAGCTACAGTGGGAGTTCCATACTTCATAAGGAGCGCAAAGGAAAAAGGTGATGGTGAATGATTTGTAACAATCAAAACATTTTACCAAATTTTTTTGTTTGATTTTAATATCTTCAACCTTTAAATTTAACAATTAGAAACCTATCCACCACAAAAGTATTTATAGAATGTTCTTATATACACACACTGGAATTCTCGCCGGTGCTACAGAGTTTGTCCACTGTGCTGAGATCCTGCTTGTGTGATGTAAGTGAGGAGATCAGAGCTCTGATGGAGTTGTCCATGTGCTATGAAGATGGTCCTTAAAACCAGATCAAACCAATCATCACCTTGAAAACTCTTTGAAAGATCAATCTTGTGATACAAATATCATAAAAAAATAACCAAATGGTCATATAATACAGATTTAGCTGTATCACTTATGTTCTGATCTGTATTCCTAATGAAATATCACATGTTTTTATCTCCCCTACAGGTTCTAGAAGACTTGAAGAAGAGATGTGACCAGTACGAGCACATCATCAAAGAGCAGGAAACTGACCTGGAGTCAGCATCACAAACAGCCTCTGTGGCCCACACAAGCCTTGAATCTCTCCAGACGGCACTGAGCCACATCACAGAGGACCTGGCACAGTTGTACCACTTGGTTTGTCAGGTGACGGGTGACACCCCCTCTCGTGTAATGTTGGACCATGCCAAGGGTGGAGTCATGAGGAGAGACAAGGAGAATGAGTTAACCAGTGAGAACACACAAGAACTTCCTGTAGAAAATGTAAGTCTTTGTTTCACATCTGTTAGATAATTTCATGTTTTTGGGTGTGTGTATTTGTATGATATTGAGCGAGCATTGAGCAATAAATATGCTATACAGAAATGCACAGTTAAGGTCCTGTTTGATGATGATTCTTCTTCTTGTGACCCCATCTTTGATGTTTACACCGTCAGATGAGTTCTCATGATGTATTCGACCATTGTCTGGAGTTCCTCTTTAGCCCCATACAGCTTTGAGTTTAGTGTTGAGTCACCACATGTGCACAGTCGTGAAGCAGAAAGTCGTAGCTTGTACATGTGTTTATTCAATTTGTTATGCCCTGTCCTGAGGCAAAGAATGGTGATCTGTCCCTGCCGGTCAAGAGTGTGGTAGTCGTCGTTGGGTTGATTCTGTTCTCTTCTGATAGTCTGGATAGCTCTCTTTTTCTCAAAGTATGTGACTTCATTATCTTCTTCTTCACATTCTTCTCCATTTTTTTGCAGGTTTATCTGCCTTTTCATTTCCGGGTACACCACAATGAGATGGTACCCACTGAAGTATGGTTCTCTTATTGGCAGCTGCCTTGCTTAATTCATTTCTCAGATGCGGAAGTTTACCACCCTTGAGAGCTTGTAGTACAGACAGTGCATCTGTGAGGATGACTACCTGGTGGCAGTCAGAGTTGGTGTTATAAATCATATTTGCAGCTTGCTCTAGAGCTTGAACCTCAGCTGTATAGTTGGAACAGAATTTACCAGTGGGAATATGCCTAGTCTCATAGTGGTTATCAGGATATGAGATAAAGATACCAGCGCCTCCATTCTTAACAGCATTTGTTGTTGATCCATCTGTGTAGCCACGTATCCATGATTGTTCGGGATAGCTTTCTTGGATCATACTCAATGTAGCAGTTCGTTTTTGCAGATCATTATACTCATTTCCAGTTGTGAGACCACTGATTGATGTATTAATTTGGAGGTTACTGCTGGCCTGTTTCCATGGTACAGGGTATAGGGTGGGCTTCATCGGTGTTGTCTTCATGGATAGGTCTTCTTGGTGCTGTCTTTTTCCCCGATGCACAAAGCTGCTACATATTAGACGTCCCAATGCCAGATCATCTAGTCTTGCCTTCATTGGGTGCATTGGCATACTGTTGTACTTTTCATTCTGGATCTTGCTTTTCGTGTCTCTTCTATAGGACAATGTCTGTAATCTAGTAGCTTTCTGCATGTCTGATATTGGCGTAGTTTTCATGGCTCCTGTAATGAGCCTGAGAGCTTGATTTTGCACCTTGTCCAACGACTGTAGATGTGAGTTAGCAGCTGATGACCATGCTGCTGAGCCGAACTCTAAGTGTGGTCTTATTGCTCCATTATAAATCTTCTTTAAAGTTCGTTCATTTGCTCCCCAGTTGGTACCTGCTAGTTTTCTGAGTATGCCTAGTTGTCTTCGGGCCTTTCCTTCTGCATTTTCAATATGCTTTTTCCATGTAAGCTTTTGGTTAAATGTCACCCCAAGAAAGGTGGGGTAGCTTTCTTCCTTGATCATGGTTGTCCCTAGGGGTATGTTAGCTGTTTTGTCCTTGGGTGAGATGTGTAGAACAGCGTTGTGGAGGATTTGTCTGTGTTTATTGTGATAAGCCATTTCTCTGCCCATGACATTAGCATGTCTGCTGCCTGCTGCATTCTATAATTTGCTGTGGTGACGTATTCATCGGCGCACCAGAGTATTAGGTCGTCTGCATATAAGGCAACTTTCACTCCAGTGGGGAGATCTTTTACCAGGTCATTGATGTAAACAAGGAAGAGTGTTGGAGAAATTACTCCTCCTTGAGGTGCCCCCTGATAGAGCAACACTTTTCTGCTCTGCAGACCATCAAGAGTGACTCTAGTTCTCCTGTTGTGCAAGTATGACTGGATCCATCTTATCATGTTGCCTTGGATTCCACTTCTCCTACGTTTTGCAATAAGGCCATCTTTCCACACCTTGTCAAAGGCCTGCTTGAAGTTGACCCAGATCATTAGGACCTTTTTCTTTTCCTGGAAGGCATCTTCTACTGCTTGAGACAAGTAGGTAACTTGGTCTTCTATGCTGTAGCTCTTAATCCAGCTTGCTCCGGCACCAGGATCTGCTCGGACTCAAATACCATTTCAATCTGTGGTTGACTATTCGCTCCATAGTCTTCCCAACACAGCTTGTGAGACTGATTGGCCGGTAACTTGAAGCCTTGTTCTTACATTTCCCTTTCTTTAGTATGGGTATGTGATGGCTTCTCTCCATACTTGGGGTCCGTGCCTTTCACCCAGCTGTGGTTGAATATCTCAAGCAGTTTTGTCTTTGCTGCTGAGCTCAGATTTATTAGCATTTTGTTGCTGATTTCGTCTGGGCCGGGTGACTTATGGGCCTTAAGCTTAGAAATAGCATTCTGTAGTTCTCCTAGTTCATGATTACGCGAACTACAAGAGAGAAAACCGGACTGATTCTAAAGGCGACGAACTGGAACGGACTACGGACTACGACTTATGGAACTTGGAACACAAGAAGTATAAATGGGAAGGAAGAGGAGCTGGTGGAAGAGATGAGGAAAGCAAAACTAGAAATCCTGGCTATAACGGAAACGAAGAAAAAAGGACAAGGAGTCATGGATCTCGATGGCAACACGTTGCTCTACAGTGGTGTACCCATATCTGAAAGAGCTAAAGGGGGCATGGGTTGCATTGTGGCCCAAAATCAAAAAGATAGTATCAAGGGATGGAACTTTGTCTCGGAGCGCATTATGGTTGTAAAACTAAAAGAAGGAGAAACCATAGTCAACCTGGTCATAGTGTATGGGCCAAATGAGGATGAGAGAGCAGAGGTCAAGGAGGAATTCTTCGAGCTGCTTCAAAGGACAGTGGATGACTGCCTAGATGAAGTTATTATGCTCGGAGATTTTAATGCCAGAGTTGGAAATGACCATGCTAGATGGGGTGGAGTTATCGGAAGATATGGAGAAGATACTCTCAATGACAATGGAAAGCGACTCCTTAGATTCTGCAGTGAGCAGAATCTGGTCATTACAAACACAAAGTTCCCTCATAAGCGCATACATGCATACACTAGATGTGAACCAACCAAGAATGAGAAGTCAGTGATCGACTATGCCATTGTTCGGAGAAGCTCATTCAGATATGTCCGAGATGCAAGAGTCTGGAGGGGGCCAGAGATTGGAAGTGATCACTACCTGCTAACAATCAAACGAACAACTGAAAGAGTTGCTCAGCCTAGGAACTGCCCAACATCACGCAAGAAACCAAGTAAACGAGCAGGAGAAATGAGCATTAGGACCTACAAGCTGAGAGAGCCAGAAATTAAGACCAGATATCAGGGGCTTATTGCTGCAGCGGTGAGCAACACAGAAGAACGACCTGATGACTTGGAAACCCTCTGGATTAAATTCAAGGATATCATAAAGACAGCTGCTGCAGAAGCATGCGGTGAAGTCCGACTTGGGAACCAGAGAAAGAGGACACCTTGGTGGACAGAGGAAGTCAAAGAGAAAATAAGAGAGAAGAAAGTGGCATGGAAACAATACTTAGGAGCTAAAAACACAACAGGACAAATGGAAAAATATAGAGAATATGTGACACTCAGAACAGAAGCAAAGAACAAAGTGCTAGCAGCAAAACAGAAGTCCTGGGAAGAATTTGGAGAAAAGCTAGAAAAGATGCACAAGAAAACCAGAAATTGTTCTATAAGACCCTAAAGAACATGAGGAAAGAAAAACAATGCCCTCTCAAATTTATAAAGGACAAGCAAGGCAAATTGCTTACTGCCCCGAAGGAAGTAATGGAAAGATGGAAAGAATATTTCTCAGAACTATTGGATGGTGAGCATGATGAAGCATCAGAAATGATAACCACTGACACAGAAGAGGAAACCAATGATGGTGAAGATGACATAAAGATGGAAGAACTGAGGGCAGCACTAGAGAAAATCAAGATGGGCAAAGCAGCAGGGCATGATGGTATAACACCAGAAATGGTTAAGTACATGGGAGCATCAGGCGACCTATTACTCTTAGAGGTCCTACAGGCAGCATGGTGCAACAAGACCATACCAAAGGATTGGGAGATTGCCATCATAACACCAATTTTCAAAAAGGGTGACAATCGACAATGTGGAAACCATAGAGGCATATCCCTTCTCAGTGTCCCTGGAAAAATCTACTCTAGAATCCTAGAGCAGAGACTCTGACGCCTAGCTGAGCCACAATTGGATGAGGTCCAGTGCGGATTCCGAGCAAACCGAAGTACTCAAGACCTAATCTTCACACTCAGACAGCTGAGTGAAAAGGCCCTTGAGTATAAGAGTGAGATCCATCTTTGTTTCATAGATCTGGAAAAGGCGTTTGACAGGGTCCCCTGGAGCAAACTTTGGGACTGTTTGGCAAGGAAGAATATTCCAGCACCTCTGATTCATGCTATACAGAGCTTCTACAAGTCTTGCAGAAATTATGTGAGGACAGCAAACCATAAGTCAGAAGAGTTCAGGACCACCACTGGTGTAAGACAAGGTGATATCCTATCACCTTACCTCTTCATACTCCTTATGGACGATGTCATCAAGGCATGTAAGGAGAGAACAAGAAAGTATTCAGTGGGGTACTGGAAGATGAGACAGGTCTATATTTCGGAGCTGGCATTTGCTGATGATGTTGCCCTGATTGCTAAATCAGAGGCACATCTCCAATCCAACCTGCAAGTCTGGAAGGAAGAGCTGGAGAAGAGAGGGATGGTCATAAGCAGCTCTAAAACAAAATCCATGGCCCATGTTGGTATCACGAGAAGAAAGAAAACATCAGATTAAGTTGGGAGAACAGGTCCTGGAGCAGGTCGACCACTTTAAATATCTCGGAGCTATTATAGACCGAAAGGGAGGCATCAAAGAAGAGTTGGCCACTCGAAAAGCAGCGGCTGGGAGACTTTTTCAGGCCATAAATCGTGGATTCCTCAGCAAGAAAGAGGTTGGTAAGAAAACGAAGATGGCTGTATACCGCTCCACCTATGTCCCAGTCTTGACATATGGATGCGAGTCGTGGGCAATGACTACAACCCACAAAAGCCAGATCCAAACCTCAGAAATGAGGTATCTGAGGAAAGTGGTTGAAGTAACAAGAAGAGACATGGTCCGCAACCAGACGATCCGTCAAGGCCTAAAATCCCATCCGCTGCAGACGCAAATAGAACAGTCCCAACTAAGATGGTTTGGCCATGTCTGCAGAATGGGAGAAGATCGGCTACCACGACAAGCATGGGAAACAAAGAGCCAGGGATCCAGACCTCCAGGACGACCCAGAGTCCGCTGGGAGGACAACATTAGACAATCTTTGAAGGACCGAGGACTAGAATGGAACCAGGCCAGGAAGAAGACAGCTGATAGAATGGTCTGGCGCTCTCTCTTCCAAACCTCTACACCTCACGGTAGAAGGGGAACGACTAAGTAAGTAAGTAAGTTCTCCTAGTGTGATGAGTTCCCTCATTGGGGCAGGCGTATCTGTCTGTCTCTTGGTTGCCCGTATTTCTTTTCTTTCTCTGATAGTCTATGTTAATAGTTAAGTTGCTTTCTGAACTATATCTTCTAGCAAACAAGTCTGCAGCTTGTTTTCCTCTGAGAGTTTTGCCACCTTCATCCAATATGATAGTCTGCCTAGGCGAGGAACACTCTTCATTTAGAGATTTAACTAATCTCCCAAGTTTCTTGCCGTCTTTCTCAAGGTTCAGCGCTGCTGTTTTATTTCTCCAGCTTTTCAGTTTTTCTTCTAATTTTGTTCTCAGAAACTCTGCTACAGCCTTTTTCCATTTGTTATGAGTTTCAAGTGAAGGCTGAGACTCTGCGTCCTTTCTAGCTTTGTCCATAGCTTCGTAGTGTTCTTGGAGTGTGCTGGACCAGTATGGTGTGTAGTTACACCGGAATCCTTTGGGAATGGTCTCTTTTGCAGTTTGGAGTATGCATCTGTTGAAGTCTTTTACCACTTCACTAATGTCTCTGTTCTGCACCTTGAGGTCAGACAGCAGCATATTCACCCGATGCCTGAAAAAACCCCAGTTGGCTCTTTTGTAATTCCATCTTGTAATGGCTGGGCCTGTATTGAGAGTTACACTCTGGACAGTAAGAAAGATAGGGCGATGGTCGCTTCCTCCTAGTTGGTCTCCTACTTCTCTACTTATGAGTCCAGATGATGATGATGTGTGGGGTATGTAGGTGGTGATGGATATAGTAGATAAAAGGAGTCACTCGCAGACAGCCGTAAGAATTGAGACAACAGTAAATGTTGAGGCAGCCTTGAGAGATGAGACAGAAGTGGGCACTGAGACAGCCTTGAGTGTTGAAATGGTAGCTAATGTTAAGGTAGCAGTTTGTGTTGAGATAGCAGCAACTGAAAAGGCAGTAGTGAGTGCTGATACAGCAGTAAGAGTTTTGTAAACAGTGCATGTTGAGATAGCAGTGTATCACACCACTGATAAGTCAGTAGTAAGTGCTCGTACAGCAGTAAGAGTTTTGTGAACAGTACACGTTGAGATAGCACTGTAGCACACCACTGATAAGGCAGTAGTGAGTGCTGATTCAGCAGTAAGTGTTTTGTTAACAGTACATGTTGAGATAGCACTGACAACAGAACTAAAAAGAAAACTGTTTGATGGAAACACATGCAAATCTGTGATAGAATAGGTAGAGGTAAAACTGTTGTGATGCATTGTGTAATATGAACAACTTGAGATATGCTGATGATACAGTCTTAATAGAAAAAAATGAAAATCAGTGGCAGGAAATTACTTTTTCAATAGTAACATAAAGTGAAAATAAAGGCCTTAGCTTAAATAACAGTAAGACAGAAGTAATGGTTATCTCAACGAAAAATAAAGGCCTTAGCTTAAATAACAGTAAGACCGATTTAATGGTTGTCTCAACGAAAATAACGTCTCCAGAGTGCACAATCAGAGTGAAGAAACAGTTTTGAAACAAGTCAACAGATACTTAGGATCATAAATAATGTGAGGATGAAAGATGCAACTCAGAGGTGAAGAGTGGAAGAGCTCGGGTACACCATTAAATGAAAACTATTTTATGCAACAAATTTGGCAATGGAAAAAAAGAGTTCTTCAGTGTTATATAGAGCCAATCCTAACATATGGTAGTGAGTCATGGACAATAAGTAAACAAGCAGAAAAAGCCCTGGATACATCAGATTTTGCTGAGGAATGTTAAGAATACCATGGGCAGTTAATAAAGATTAATGAGGATGTCCTAAAATTGACATCATGGCATGGAAAGAAGTCAACAACAGAATTGGTAAACATTACTGGAGACAGAAGGTTGTGGAGAGGCATGGTTACCTAAGCCCCCAATGGTACTTTAAGAAGAAGAAGAAGATGCATTTTGTAATGTGAGTAGTTATGTATTTTGTTTTAATTAAGAGAGTTGTGTTAATTATATGTTTGTAAGCAGAGACAGAGAATAGTTGGGACCGAAGATGCAGCTAACGAGATGAATGCAGTCAGCAATTGACTGCATGCGTCAGGGTCAGCGAACCAGAGCTGACCAAGACCATTCTCCACCTCCAAGTGGTGGTTCTGGAAACAGGCTGCATCACTGCAGTCTGGCCGAGAGAGTAGGGATTGAAGCGGGAAGGCAAACCTGGTCCCAAAAACATGCCGTGCGGAAGTCGGATGTGTCAGATCGAAATGCGCAAATATCGCAGCTTCGCTGTAAATGGCGACACAACGCAACCAACGTCCTTTTCAGGACGAACGAGGAAGAAGAAGAAGAGAATGGTTCAGGAATGTATAACTGGTCATGCTTGTTACATGCTGAACTAGCTGGGCTTGTCATTCTTGTTGTGAACTTGTTTGTGTTCCTGTGTTTGATCTAGCTTTTTTTTGTTTAGCTCATGCTGCAATCTGTGTGTGTGTGTGTGTGTTTTTCTCTGGTTCATTATGCGGTAAGTTTTTGTTTGTATGTTTCATTAGCTCATGCTGTAGTCTCTTTATCAGTTTGTTGTCTGATGCTGCTGATGATCTAAGAATAGTGTTCCACAAACTATGTCAACGATTCAAAAGTGTTGTGATCCAATGGATCCCATCTTATTGTAATATCACCGGCAATGAAGAGGCTGACAGATTGGCAAAGGAAGGCTGAAAGCTACCTCAGCCTGCTTCAAGCATAACTTTCGAGGAGGCAGAGAGTTTTATCAGATACAGAAACAAATGGGATGTAGAGCATCCAGGTCACACACAAAATGATGCGTACTACCAGCTCAACAGAAGAGAACAAGTGGTAATCTTCAGACTCCACTCTGGCCACAACAGATTGGGATACCATCTATTCAACAAGCTAAAGATAGGAACTACCGATGAGTGTAACTGTGGCACTGATAAAATGGCTGCTGAACATCTGCTTCAAAGTTGCCCAATATATGTGGAACAGAGAAAGCACATATGGCCGACACCAGTACCATTCGTGGAAAAGCTCTACGGAGATTCAAACAGCCTCAAACTGGCTACTGTTTTCTTTGAAAACATTCAAGTAGACGTCTGAGAGTGTACGAAGAAGATAAGAAGTTTGTTTTTATCTGTTCCTTTATCTCTTGCTGTAGTCTGTTTTTATCTGTTATTATCTCTTGCTGCGGTCAATTTTTCTTTTTTTTCTTCATTATTTCATGCTGCAATGCTGTAATTTTTCATACTCATACTGGAGTTGTTTATCTGTCATTAGCTCATGCTTGAGTTTGTTGTTTATCGGTTTCATTATCTCCTGTTGCATTGTTATTTATCTGTTTCAGTACCTCATGTTTCAGTCTGCAGTTGTTTATCTGTTTCATCATCTCGTATTGCATTGTTGTTTATCAGTTTCATTATCTTATGCTGCACTATCCTGTTGTAATGCCTTGCTGCATTGTTGCAGACTACTGTTACTTGTCTTTCATTATCTCATATTGCATTGTAGTTTGTCTTAGTCTGCAGTTGTGTGTTTTTCATTAACTCACGTTGCTGCAGTTTTTCATTATCTCATGCTGCTGTTTTTTAAAATCTGTTTAATTACTGATGCTGCTGGTAATTTATGTCATTATCTCGTGCTGCCTTATTTTTATTATTTGTTTTATTACCTGGTGCTGCTGTTGATTTACGTCATTGTCTCATAATGCTGACTGCTATTATTTATCTGTATCATTGGCTCATACTGCAGTTTGCTGTTATTCATTCAGTCAATCAGTTAATATCCTTGAGCTCCCCAAGGAGCAAAGGCCATTAACAAACATATGCCATGTTCCCCCTGTCGTGTATCATCATCATCATCATCTTAAGATTTTTCCATGTTGTCCTCATTGATTTCATTTCTGCCTCCAGTTCTCTTCTTCATTTGTTATTTGCTGTTATTATCTGTGTTATTAGCTTATGCTGCAGTTTGCTGTTGTTTATCTGTGTCATTGGCTCATGCATGCTGTCTGCTGTTGTTATCTTTTATGTCTTTAGTTCATACTGCTGTCTGCTGTTATTATCTGTTGTGTCATTAGTTCATGCTGCTGTCTGCTGTTATTATCTGTTGTGTCATTAGGTGATACTGCCGTTGTTTATCTCTTGTCATTAGCTCATGTATGCTGCCTGCTGTTATGATCTGTTGTGTCATCAGCTCATGCATGCTGTTATGATCTGTTGTGTCATCAGCTCATGCATGCTGTCAGCTGTTATTATCTGTTGTGTCATTAGGCGATATTGCTGTTTATTTGTCTGTGTCATTAGCTCTTGTGTGCTGTATTCTGTTATTATCTGTTGTTTCCTTGATTCATACTGCTGTTGTATATCTGACAGTTCATGCTGCTGTCTGCTGTTATTATCTGTTGTATCACTAGTTTATGCTACTGTTATGTCATTAGTTTATGCATCTTACAGAATGCTTATCTGATTTATTAAATAACTTCAGTCTGTAAAGTTTCTGGTGATTTGAGCCTTTTTCTTGTTTAAAGCTTTGCTCTGCTACAGGGAGTGTCCGATTGGCAGAGTGGTTTGAGCACTGGCGTCTCGCGGCAAAGGTGCCAGATTTGAATCACGGTGGCGTCACGCTGCAATCTACCCAGCTGTAAATGGGTACCTGACTTTGCTCTAGATTTAGGGAAGGAAAAGAACTGGTCACTCCACATCTTGATGTTGTCCCTAGTATAGAGAAGTCGCTAACACTTACATTCCCTTTACGGCAGTATGTGCCATGGGACTGCCTTTACCTTTACCTCTTCTACAGGGTGTTTGAAAACTTGCATCTTATTTTTTACATTGTGTTATATTCTCACTTATATCAGATGGATGGATATACATAGCACAGATGTCAGAGTAAGGAGCAATAGCTATCCTTTGACTAATAAGTTTTATTTAATATTTTTTTTCTTCAAAATGGCAAATAAAGGGAAGTTACAAGAGCAAGCAAAAATTGCTCCCACTATTAAGTCATTTTAAACAGGCTGGATCTCACGTTGAGCTGTAATATTGATGTGCTATAGCATTTTTAAGTCATAAAATGGCATTCTGTTGTCTTGACCTGGACATTTGTTTCATATAAATTAGTTGGACAGGAGTGAAGATAGAAAGTGGCTTTTCAGTCACCCTGTTTAACTTCTGTAACTTGATCTTGAGCTAGTCTTGCACATTATGAAGAAAGTCAGTTTGCTTATTTCAGTACTCCCTTCTTGTGTGAATAGATCCTTTCAAACAGCAAGTGTAATTTGTCTGCCACTAATGAATTTGGATTATTTGTGTTAATTTTATAACTGAACTTGCAGATTCTCACATTAGCTGTTTCCTTTCTTGTTCTTCTTCTTGTTCTTCTCCTCCTTCTTCCATCTTCCTCCTTTTCCTTCTTCTACTACTGTCTTTGGTGGCATAGGCTTTTTGTCCTCATTACTGTTTATCAATTATTTTGATTGACTTCTGTCCATGCCATAATGTCAGACTGTCCAGTATCTTTTTTCTTTGTCATCTTCTGTCTCTGTTTCCTTCAATCTTTCCTGTAAATATATTTCAGCTTTCCTCTTCTCAAAAATGCCCAAACAAAGTGGATTGCTTCCTTCTTACATGCGGCTTAAGCTTCCTTTGTGCATTGGCCACTTTCTGAACATCCTCATTACATTTTTTGTGTCTGCCCATGGTATTTTTAACATTCTTCTGTAAAACTACATCTCTGTGGCCTCTAGTACTTTTCCCTGCTTGTTTACTAATTGTCCTTGACTCACTTCCGTTTGTCAGAATTGATGGAAAGCACGGAGAAACTACTGTTGTATTGTCCCTTGTACAGTCAGTGACCATTTCAGCTATCTGAATCAACGTACTGTTTGTGAAAAATTCTGTTTTAACTCTTACTATACGTGAGCTAAAACCGCGTTTTTACGCGCTAGTTTTGCTATCATTACCATCACGCGCCAGTTGAACTGGCGAGCCGTAAAATTGGTACTAAATCCGCGCCACTTCATGGGGCTTGCCGGATAGTAAGAGTTAAACTGTGTTCCAGCTGATACCAGAATTTCCCATTTTCCTGTGATTTCAATGAAATTTGACAGTGACAGTCATGTGACATGTCCCAGATAATATTGTACAAATTTCAGAAATGACAGTTCAGCAGTAATGAGCACTCAAAGAAACAAACATAAAATGTGAAATATGTATAGATATTATTTAGCTCTAGAGCCGGGTTTCTTAATCTGTAGTAGGGGGTCAGTGGACATAGCCTAAAGTTTTTAATTATGCTTTTTGTTTTCTTTTGAAGGAGTACATAGCCTTTATTGGACAGTTAGAGAGGTCCATAGCTGTCATCAGGCCATGGAACAAAAAAGGTTAAGAAAACCTTATTCTAAAAAGACTAAGACAAATCATGGGCCTCTTGTTCTCTCTCTGACTTTCATTTTCCTCTCCATCTTTTCTCCACTCTCCCTTTCTGGTGCTTCCTTTCATTTTTGTGTGTGTTGTTGTTGTTTGTCCCTTCCAGTCTTCCTTTCTGTCCTGTTCCCTTTCACTTTTATGGTTGGTTACATGTATCGGAGATAAGAAAACTGATTCTACCACCCGCAGGTGAAGTTTCTTCGTTCTGCTATTGAGCATTTGATGGAAATGTCCAAGCAGTGGCAGCAGCAGGGCTGTGATGGAACAGAGAGTGGCGATGATTATCAGCAAGAGCTACAAGAACAGGTAATTGTGGGGCTGGCCTGTTGTATGTGTGAGTGTTGTCATTACATGGTTTTGTTTTTCAGTGCTTGTCACACTGACATTCCATCTGTTTCTGTTGGCTGATTTTCTAGGGATGTAATGTAATTGTTTAAGAAAGTGAGTAAATGTGGAGCTGAGACATACACGCAATTTGAATCATGGGCTTCAGACCTTCATGAAAAACCTGGTTTTGCTAGACTGTTTTGGTTGGTTGGCCAGAAAATTAATTCTCCAGTGACGAATTATGCCCAAGAGCAAAGCAACCATCAGGAAACACAAATGAAGATGATTAAGATATACAATGCAAAGAACTTCATAAATAGATGCTTGCGTAGAATAGAAGGATTGGAATGGTGTGACAAGGTCACTAATGTGGAACTGATGACAAGAACCAGACAAGTGCTGGTGGAACAAGAAAAAAGTTTAATATCCAATTCAAAAAAAATATAAACACATTAAATGTGTTAACCGAGGTAAGAATTTCTGTCACTGTGTCTTCAGTCACATTAGCAGACTCTTCAAGACACAGATGTTTCATATCAAATTACTAGGGCTGGGATCTTTAGCAACTAATTAATTGGTTAATATTTTTCTTTAATTGATTAATTGATAAAAACACATTTTAATCGATTAATTGATAAAAACACATTTTAATCTATTAATTGATAAAAACACATTTTAATCGATTATTCCATTTTCCAAAGCAGGGCTTCTTGTTTTGTTATTTCATATTCACCTTTTGATTTTCGTTGATTGTTGAATTTCTTGTACTGATAATTTTTTTCTGGTTTTGTATTTTTCTTCCTTTATTATGTCTCTTCACCTGTGTTGTTAATTCTGTTGTTGACCTCCTTCCATGCCACGATGTCAAACTGTCCAGTACTTGCTGTCTTTGTCTTCTCCTTTAAACGTACTTGTTGTTATGATATATTCCAGCTTTCCTCTTCTCATAACATGCCCCAATAAAAGTGGATTGCTTCTTTCTAACTTGTGAAATAAGTTTCATTTGCACATTGGCCTCTTTCAGGACATCCTCATTACTCTTTTTTTTTTGGCTGTACATGGTATTTTTAAAATTCTTCTGTAAAACCACATCTCTCTGGCCTCTAGCCCTATTTGTTTACTAACTGTCCATGACTCACTCCCATACATCAGGATTGGTTCTATACAACACTGAAGAACTCACTTTCTTACTTCTAATGGCAAAGAATTGTTGCATAAAATACTCTTCATTTTACAGAATGGAGTTTTTTGCCTGAGCTATTCTGCTCTTCACTTCTGAGATGCATCTTCCATCCGTTGTTATTAATGTGCACAGGTATTTGAATCCATTGACAGTTACCTCTACACCTCACGGTAGAAGGGGAACGACTAAGTAAGTAAGACAGTGACAGTGAAAATAAAGGCCTTAGCCTTAATAGTAAAATGACAAGACTTATTCTGGAATCCCCAGACAGAGGTAGACTCAATAACACATGGAAAAGAGAGCTGACGATAGATATGCAAATGAGGAAGACGCGGAAAAGAACTTAGCTGATGGCATGTGAAAAGAAGACTTGGCATGTGGTTGTTAAAGACCTATGCTCCTTGGAAAGCTAAAGGGGATTGATTGATTGATGCTAAAAACAACACCAAACTGACAGGCAGGCTGTGAGCTGAAAACTATAGGGTAAATCACGAGGAAACTAACCATTCAAGGCAGGTTATTGAGCTCAAGACAGGATTCTCAGATTTAAAAAAAAACAAAACAATTTACCTCGTTTTGGCAAGGCGCGTCCCGTTCAACCTAGTCGATTATATTAGGGCGCATGTCCAAATATAAAAGACCATAAGGTCTGGAGAAATTTTAGTTATATAAGATTCTCAGATGTATCAGAATGAATTAGGGGAAAGTGAAACAGCTGGCTCATGACTGAAGCTAGTAAGCTACAGCGAAGCCCATAAGCTCTGCTTGAAGCAAAGAGGGTTAGATGTAAATTCTTAAAATATAGTATGTTTGCGAATAACTTTGATTCATTACTCCATGTAAAACATGTTAGATATAAATTACACCACATGTGTTCCCCACTTCAGTGATTGGCAGCAGTGGATTGCCAGCATTTTTTTTTTTGGTGTCTCCTGCTTCAATGATACACTTCTAAAGATTAAGATTACATCAGGTGCATTTTCTTGTTGTGATGATACATTATTATTATTTTTTAATTTCTTTATTATTTTTTTTTTCCATGCACCTGACAGTCTTGATAACCTTTTGCTTTTTTTCTCTTCACCCTTTCTTTCCATTGTGGTTTTCAGAAAAGTTACGCTTTATTTTTATAATTAATTTCCTCCTTTGCTCCTGATGATTCAGGGAGCTACCATTGCAGCTGATCCCTTTATAGGAAGCTTGCACCAAGCATTAATCTGCACTAGCAGCAGTGGTTTCTGTAACAATACGTTTTACTTGTTGAGGTTGCCAGATCTCTCTCCCCACCGTACTCCACAATATCATGTGACGTATTCTCTCCAGAATGTTGTCTCCATAACAGCTGCTCTGAACGCATCACGATTCTGGGCAAGTCGACCTGCATCATCCAAAACAAGTTCAGACTCTCTGTAATGTCCTGGATCCACCGTCGTCTAGGTCGTCCCCTTCCCCTTTTTCCAGGGACCATGCCTTCCATTACTAATTTTTCCACACTATTATGTCTTTTTATATGACCGAACAATTTCAGCTTCCTTATTGCGATGGTATTTAGGAGCCAATTTTCCTCTACATTTAGTGTACTACAACCTCATATTAGTCGTCTATAATGACAAGCCTGAGTTGATAGTCCTATTCTATCTTTGCCTTCTTAGAGATCTCCAGAAATTGCACGAGGGGAAGCTTCAGTTTAGGTCTAAAATATTTTGTTTGATTTTCAGTATTATACAGTGCAAAGCTTACATGTTAAACTACTGATTTTTACTTCTAATTGAAATTTGTGGTTGTGCTCTTGCCCATTTCATTTACTTTGTTTGTTTCCCCTTATTGTTTTGTCCTTAAAGTAAAAATGTTAAAGCAGAATGTTTGACAAAAATAATTTTATTTTACATAATTAATACTTTTCACATAGTGAGTGCCTTTTTTTCTCAGATTCAGGATTATGTTTGCAAAATTCAATCTGAAAACAGTATGTTTTGGTGTTGTTGTCTCAGTGGCTTATTTCAGTTGTCTTATCCCCAGGTGATCAAGCTGAAGGCGATGTTGTCCACCAAGCGGGAACAGATAGCCACACTCCGCTCAGTACTCAAGGCTAATAAGTCCACAGCGGAGATGGCCCTTGCCAACCTCAAACAAAAATACGAGACCGAAAGGGTCATGGTCACAGAAACAATGGTGAAATTAAGAAATGAACTGAAGTCTTTGAAAGAAGATGCTGCCACTTTTGCATCCTTGCGTGCCATGTTTGCTCAGCGCTGTGATGAGTATGTCACCCAGCTGGATGAAATGCAGCGTCAGCTCTCTGCTGCTGAGGAGGAGAAGAAGACGCTGAATTCTTTGTTACGTATGGCCATTCAGCAGAAGTTGGCACTGACTCAAAGGCTGGAAGATCTAGAGGTTGATCGTGAAAGAAGAAACATGAACTCCCGACGACAGGGTGGGCCGAGGAATGTCAAATTAGGGAATTCTAAGGTGAGTATCTTGTTATCACCATCTGTAAGTCCGAAGAGTGTCTGATTGACTGAGTGGTTAGAGTGCTGGTCTCTCGTGGCAAAGGTGCCGGGTTTGAATCACAGTACTGAGCTCCAGTCTACCCAGCTGTAAATGGGTACCCGACTTCTCTTTGAGTTAGGGAAGGAAAAGGCAGCGGGGAAGGAAACTGGTTCCCCCCCAATGCTGGACCTAGTATTATGAATTCTTTAATACTTAACTCCCTACAGCAGTATCTGCTATGGGGCTACCTACCTATTGTTTATTGTTAATCAGAATCGACGTCATTGCACTCCGGACAAACCCATAGGTGCTCAGTCTCCCACAGCAAATGTCAAAGGGTATGAATGCTAATTGTTCCTGTTGCGCACTGGTTGCATACACGGTGGACGCGTCCTCTCACATGTCTATCCCTGCCGATCTTACGTTTTATGCCAAATTCCAGCAATCTTAGCCTTGATGATTTATTGATTGCAGTGTCATTCTCTAATAGACGAACATGAATCGCCCTCAGTATTTATGGGTGCTTTTGTAGCTAGTCTATTAGCTCTTTCATTGCACGTACCCAGGCATGACCAGTACAGTAGATCCATATCAGTTCTTGAAGATTCGATGCTTCTATCGGGTTTTCCATTCATGTCAAAGCCAACCATTTTGGACCTTTCGAAGCATGGATTGTGAGTCTGATACAATAACTGCCTTTGTTAATAAAGTCTCAGACAGCCATCTTAAGGCAGCAGTAACTGCCTCTACCTCCATTCTCATGCTGGAGGTTGTTATCATGTAAGCCCCGCTATGTTCAGCGACGGTTCTGCCCTTTACTCTAGCAGAGAAGCCCCACCTTGAGTTATTACCACAGATTACAGACCCATCAGTGTAGACAATGGCATCATCATCTCCAGCATTATCATTTATAAGCTGATCAACTTCCAGCTCTGCTCTCCCATTGGACCAAGGTCTGCGTTCTCTACCAAGGCTGATGACGACTTGCTGGTAGTTCATCCAGCTCTCATCTGACTTACTCCATAAGGTACAAAATCAAGCGCTTCGGTTGATCACGGGTGCCATGAAGACCACACCAATAAATGAAATGGAAAAAATCACAGGCATTCCACCTCTATTATACAGACGAGACACTAAGACCCTGATCCAAGCAGAAAAGTACAAGAACATGCCCGCACATCCAATGAAAACTAGATTTGGAGATTTAGCCAGTGGGAGGTTGAAGAGAAGCAGTTTTGTGCATCGGTCCAAAAAACTAATTAGAACATACAAGGATGAACTACCAGACATCACTAAGGAAATAACTCCCACACTCCTCCCAACCCCATGGGAACAACATCAAAATTTCAGCATTAAGACCTCCATAACTACCACCTGCCCCATGGGAGAGCTAAATACTCTCCAAAGGAAAATAGCAGCATGTGACATGATTGAAGAACTATACCCCAGAGAAGCATGGATCCAAGTATATACTGATGGATCTGCAACCAGAGCAGTGAAGAACGGAGGCGCAGGAGTTTATGTGGTCTATCCAGACAAAGAAAACGAATCCACCTGTTCACCTACTGGAATATTCTGTTCAAACTACGCTGCTGAAGTCCAGGCCTTAAGCATTGCTGCAGGAATAATAAATAACACAATAAGCCAATGTCAGCAGGTTGTATTCCTTACCGATGCAATGTCAGTTCTGCAAGCCCTCAACAGTGATAAACTGCCAGAATTAAACAAAGTCCTATGCGAAGTAAATATCAAAAGAAGGGTAGTGCTACAGTGGATACCATCACACTGTGGCATACCAGGAAATGAGAGAGCAGATACGTTAGCAAAAGAGGGAGCAACACAGGAACAAAAAGAACAAACAATCACATTCCAGGAAAAGAAGACCCTTATCAAGGCCATCAGGAAAATTGACCAACAAAGAGACAACTATCACTATCTTGATCGAGCAAAACAGGTGATCCTGTTCCGTATTAGAACAGGACATAACAGACTGAACAGTCACTTATACAGACTGAGATTGGTCCCATCACCCCTATGTACGTGTGGACAGGCAGCACAGACAGCCGAACACATCCTGCAAGACTGCCACATGCTTAGTCAATTGCGAACTGAACATTGGCCCACAGAGACGCACATCCACACAAAGCTGTTTGGGAGTCTTGAAGAACTTTCAACCACAGCAACATACATCCAGAGAACCGGACTTCTTGTGTAGACATTTCTAAACAACAGCGAACGAGAAGAAGAAGAAGAAGACTTACTCCACTCTTCTCCCTTAAATATACTTTCAACTGGGGTCACCTGTCTAATAGTCTCCTCCGCCTGCGCCATCCATGACATACTTACTTACTTATTCGTTCCTCTTCTACCGTGAGGTGTAGGGGTTTGTAAGAGAGAGCGCCATACTATTCTATCGGCTGTCTTCCTCCTGGCTTGGTTCCACTCTAGTCCTCGGTCCTTCAAAGACTGTCTAATGTTGTCCTCCCAGCGGACTGAGTCATCCTGGAGGTCTGGATCCCTGGCTCTTAGTTTCCCATGCTTGTCATGGTAGCCGATCTTCTCCCATTCTGCAGACATGGCCAAACCATCTCAGTTGGGACTGTTCTACTTGTGTCTGCAGGGGTTGGGTTTTTAGGCCTTGACGAATCGTCTGGTTGCGGACCATGTCTCTTCTTGTTACTTCAACCACCTTCCTCAGATACCTCATTTCTAAGGTTTGGATCTGGCTTTTGTGGGTTGTAGTCATTGCCCATGACACGCATTCATACGTCAAGACTGGGACATAGGTGGAGCGGTATACAGCCATCTTCGTCTTCTTACCAACTTCTCTTTTGCTGAGGAATCCTCGATTTATGGCTTGAAAAAGTCTCCCAGCTGCTGCTCTTCGGGTAGCCAACTCTTCTTTGATACCTCCAGGGTTCGTAGCGACCTGGAAAAACCTTGAAAAACCTGGAAAACGAAAAAAAAAATTCCAGGCCTTGAAAAGCCTGGAAAAATGGCTAAAAACCTTGAATTTTCCGCATCAGACCTTGAAAAATAATACGAAATCGAAAGTTCGTTACTTTGTGTCCATCTTTTTGTTATTGATGGTGTTTTTCGCAACAACAGATGCGATGAGTAAAAATAAATCTGCGTTTACGCCATTAACGCAAACCGCCGAAAACTTCTGGAAATGGAAGTGCGCAAAGGGAAGTAAAAATTGTAAAGTTACCGAACAATTTTTACTTCCCTTTGCGCAAAGTTACCGTACAATTTTTACTTCCCTTTGCGCATTAAATCCATTTCCAGAAGTTTTCGGCGCTTTGCGTTAACGACGTAAACGCAGATTTATTTTTAGCACTCGTCGTAAGTAATAAATTCATTTATCTCATTTATAAAACCTATTTAACCTTTAGCACGCTGCATTCTTTTCCCAAAACTATGCTCCTGCCGCTGCATTCTTTTTCACAACCCCCCATTGTTATAGTGGGTGTGTAAAGTTGTATTGTCCAACACACACACTGTAAAATGTCAGTCTGTAAAGAAGTATCAGTTGTATACTGTAAACCTTCTGTAAAGTGTGGTGTGTTCTCTTCCTTCTGTAAAGCTCCACTATCAATCACTGTAACATGTTATTGGTGGTGCCACTACTGTATGTGTCCATGGTAGTGTACAGAGTTGTTGAGATCAGGCATGCTCCAGTCTACCCAGCTGTAAATGGGTAACTCACCCTAGTCCTAAGTTAGGGAAGGCAAAGGCAGCTGTAAACAGTAGTTTCCCTCTAAGGCTCCAGGGGAAGCAGGCCCTAAACTTGGTCACTTCAACCGACGCAGGATGGTGTATATATGGGTAGAAGTGTAGAGTGTGTTTAACGCGAATGGTGTACTGTTCGTGTTCTGACCAATCTAAACACTCATTCACTTGTGTCTACAAGGCACCAATGCAGACTGCTGGAATCTTTGTTTACACAGTTTATTTAGACGCACACACTGGGACATAACGAGTAAATCATGGGTATGTTGACATATCAATTTGCAGGCATACATAGTAGATCCTATGTCATGGCACATTCATAAATAATAGGTAGTACATCAATGGCCGCATCCCCTATCTGACTAAGCGCGTCAGTGAAGGCGGATCGGTAAGTAACTAAAGTTGCTTTATGTTCAAAGTTTATCATATTGTGAAACCACGATAAGGGGTTTCTATCAAAATTGAGATCTCCTTGCCACTGTCCGAATAATAAGATACATGCCCCGTTCTTTGGACAGTGATCAAAAAATATGATGACAGGAATATAACATGGCCGCCTTCCTGAGTTGTCATTCACTCACTCATAGGAAGGTATATATAAGCCAAAGTTACTTTATAATGTGCATAGGAATAATTTCATAAAGTTTTCCATACAGCTCTACAGTAATCAAGTTAATTCACGTAGACATCACTGCTGTAGGAAAGCCTGTCATCTTCGTCGATACAAAACACGACCCTAGCGATACGAAGCACAATGTTCCATCTAGGTCTAACCGACATGAGATCATCAAAATAGGGTCTGGCAATACATGGAGTCCGAATTATACATTGTACCGTACCTTAGGAGAGTCTCTAACACAAACTCTAGTAGAGACACAATCTCCTATAGAAGAAAACCATTTCATAAATCATTTCTCCTTAAGAATCTACCAGCCCTTTGAAAATGCGTACCCGCCATTATCACGGTACATCGGAACTCATCACGACTTGTCAAGACAACTCATACTTCCGCCAGAGCGGAATAACAAGAATCTAGTCCCGCCTACCCATCCAAAATATACAATATAGGACTGATTCTACTTGTACTAATAATATGTAATACATATGAATTCAGGCCATAAACATAATAAGCAAATTAATCTATTTTCTGGCCCTAAAAAATAAGTACAAACATAAGAGCAATATCCATGCGCCGGATCAATATCAAGAACGATTACTCCTATAATCAAAAGTGTGAATCAAACATGGATTACCTCGCTTTACCATAGACAGCATTTTCATACACAAATGAATGACTGTCTATATCTTTTCCATATTAAATAGCCATATCGATTTTTGTAATATGTGCGTCAAAATATGCACGCAACAGATTACCACACCCCTCGGGAAAAAAATGGTACATTTTTTTTTAAATAAATCTAGGAGCAACATACAATAGGCTCACTGTAAAGAACTGTAAATTACTGTAAAGATCTGATGATAGTGGTAGCCACCACTGTAAAGTATAAGGTGTTCTGTAATTGCAACCTCTCTTGTAATGGATATGGTCAATGATGGCTGGTAGTACTGTGGCGTTCAAAGGGGTGCTTTCACCGTGAAGACAGACACAGGTCAACTCGACCTACACAGGGTAGTGTAAACATTGAAGTGAGAGTACATTGTACGCGAACGGTAGTATGGTTCTGTAGAGTTGACAACTTGGTAACAATATATTCATACTCTCACATGTAGCAGTCAAGGATTACTGGGACTACTGTGTTCTTTTTATAATGTTTAATGAGACGCACACTGGAACAGTACGTGTATGGTTACAGGAACACATGACGACATAAACAGCATAGGGTTGATCACTGGTGTATCATCTTAAGTTAGCATACATGCTGAATAATCTCATACTGGAACATTTGTAGACAAGCATTCAGAGTTCCATAGTTAATACACATGTATATATATATCAGGTTGTACTGACAGATCACGTCAGTTTATACATAATGTTCATAGTGACTTCTAGACAGAACCTCTCTTAGCATGAGTGTAGCTTGTACTTCAGCGGAGATTCTTTTACATAACATTCAGCAAATATCTTCTGAGTGAATGCTAAATCATCCATAATAGATTTTTCTTTCATAGATGTGATCTCTAGGTCATTATCGGGTAGTAAGGGAACATCCCTGTTCTCTGATGAATGACTGACAATAATTCGGGTTCCAAGATGGCTCCTTGGTCCTTAACATCGCTCACATAACGGTGAGACGACAAAACTTCTAGAAAGATTCAGTTCATAAAGATATCGAAGTTTCCACAAAATATCAGCATTATCTGTCCTCATAATTGCTGCGTAGAAACATTATCAGTGCTGCTAGACGATATGTCGTTCTGACATATGAACGTAAGTAGATTCATGTAAACATATGCCCATCGTAAGCCTAGGAACGAACGAAGTCAGTAAAAGTATGTTTACCTTGGCATAGAATAAACTAGCTAGCACAAACACACTCTCCTGGTGTTATAGAATGAATAATGGGGAACACAAAGACTAAACAGTCCTGGAAGACACTATCATCTTCCCCCATGATAACTTGAGATCACAAAATATATGACAGCTCGAAGACATCACATCTCCCGCCAGGCTCCATAACCGAAGGACTAGGGTGAGTTACCCATTTACAGCTGGGTAGACTGGAGCATGCCTGATCTCAACAACTCTGTACACTACCATGGACACATACAGTAGTGGCACCACCAATAACATGTTACAGTGATTGATAGTGGAGCTTTACAGAAGGAAGAGAACACACCACACTTTACAGAAGGTTTACAGTATACAACTGATACTTCTTTACAGACTGACATTTTACAGTGTGTGCAACGCCCACGGCGACCGTTGCCTCAATTGGCTGTGTGTGGTGTACCCGGAAACGGGGCCTCCCAGTACTGAGGCACAGTTAAGTCCCCGATGTCACTTATCGGTGCAGAGTTGAGAGAGATGGCTGAGCATCACAATCCCCCCTGTGTTGCAGCATGATGAGAACCAAGCATTGCACACTGAGCTTGGGGGGATCACTTGGGCACCAGACTTAATACTGGCTCTTGACTGGATGGCCGCATGCAGGAGATTTCTACAATGGAGGGTTGGCAGGTGGTGGGTATCTGGAAGTGGCTCTGTGCAGGACGTGAGGATTCCTTGGGAGAGCCCAGAACCAGAGCACAGCATTGTGCAAGCTCTGCATAGTTGGAGAGCCCCCTGGATGACGGGGAATGCACAGTGTGCTACCCCACCTATCCCCAACTGCTAACTTAGAACCAGAAGTGGGGTCCTCTGTATGCATGCCAGGCCAGGATACAATGCCTGGGAAAGATACTGGAGCTCAGAACTCCCTAACTCAAAGTTGCAGGATGGCAGAAAAGCCACGGGAAAGACAGGGCTATTTTGAAGATAACGCAACCATATTTTTACCATACGAGCTCGGACGCCGCCTCGGTAAACAAGGTCCGCGCAGAGCAGTGACATCCCCAGGCTGCTTGCGAATAGTCTACTACTGGGAACTTAAACAGATTAGGGATGAGCCCACTCTCCCGTTGAACAGGTGCTAAAGTCGTAGATACTGGGCCAGAAGGCGCACCGGAAACCACAGTATCACGCAACTCGCCTTTTTTTCTATGGAGAGTACACCGTCACAGTGTGTGTGTTGGACAATACAACTTTACAGTGCAACAACACACCACACTTCTTTACAGAGTGGAAAGTGAAACTTTACAGGGTGACTTGTAAATTCTATAGTTTTTGTGTTTCTTGGTCATTTGCTATCATTTTTGGAATTTATATAAATAAATGAATGATGAATCTGATGATATAAAATTTGTTTGTGTTCATGTTAGATGTGATAGGAAGAGAGGAAAGGAAAGATGAAAAAAACGAGAAAAACACTTAAAAAAATAAAAAAAATAAAAATTTTTAATTTTAAAATTATTAAAAAAAAAAAAAAAAATAACCAACACACGAAGAGTCCATATCCCTTGCATCTCAATGAAAGTCATTTGACCAATAGACCAATACAAATCAAATGACGATCTTTTCGTTACACCCATCATCAGTAGCAAAGGAATAAACGCTCTCGTCAGCCGTGATATTCGATCTTAACCCTAAACCTTTCAGACACATTTAATCCTAACCCCTAAAAAAATACATACCAGGAAAGCCATTCTACTTTCGTTTCAATCTCAGCCATCAAACATATTCTGAGAACCGATATCAGCGCTTATAAAGACAAAAATTTCATCCTTACCTCATGGCGTCAGAATACAATAAAATTATAACGAAAATGGCCGCATGTTCGATGCTGATTCATTTCGATTTAAAAAATTTACAAAAAATAAACGCGGATACACCCATCACTTTTGTAAGATCGGAAATGGAAGCTAACTCTCTTGTAAATGACATTACAACTTAACATCCGGGGCTGAAAATCACGTGTACACAAGTCATTTGCTAGAAAACGATGATAAACGCTGTCGACATATGTTGACAACAGCTGGGAGAACATAGGTTGCCTTCGTCGACATATGTCGACGGCAGCGTGCTAAAGGTTAAATAAGTCCAGTTTATAGATAGACCTACTGTACTTGTGTCTGTATTTACAATGTAGGCCTATTTACAGTTTTAATTTTTAACCATGGCCAAAATTAGCCTATAAGCAAGCGTTTGAACAAAATTTCTTGGTTTACCTCTGCATACGAGAATATATTTGACAGTTTAAGATGGTCAGGAATAGAAATTGTTGGCGATTCCATATCCTATAGCCTACCCTGTTATCAGACCCATGTCCCACTGTTCATTTCAACACAGTTTTTGTAAATAAATATATTTTGAATGCTTTTTTATTATATTTATGATGAAAAGACTTATCCCGTTCTACCTCTGAAGGGTTGATATAGGCTAATTAGGATAGGCCTAGGCCTACATGTTTTCAATTTCAGATAACATGAATAACCGCCGATACACGAATGTGGCGTCAAATCACTGTAATTAGGATAAATGAAAATCAGCAATTTTGTGGATAGGCCTATGTTATTTAAAATTGAGAAAAAAAAATTAATTAAATCTAAAAAAAAATCTTAACAAGCAAACGAAACAAAACCCAACAAAAATAGTAAAGATGTGGGGGTGGGGGTGTAAAGGTCTCCAGTTAGATATTTAATAGATTTTCACTTATCATAAGTATTACCCTCCCAATTACTATATATATTACCTTTTGTTCTAGTTAAATATTGTTTGACTGTATTATGTATGCGTTTAGAATTTTGAATTGGTAAATATACATAGCTTAGGCCTACTCATAAGTCATTTGTGTTCCCCCCCCCCCCCCTTTTTTTTTTTTTATTAAAACTAACACTACTAGGAGACCTACAGATGTGCCATCATTTGTGACCAAGGAAAAAACTCTTGAGAGCTGAGATTATTTGGACTCTTTTTTTTTTTTTCAGTGAAAAGTCACCATAGTTTTAATTCAAATTTCATAAGCAACAAGGGACATATTCTCTTCTGTGGTAGTTTTGATTCAGCCTTCAGCTTTATTTCAAGACCTGAAATTCAGATTGGTGCATTTGGAACAGTATCGGAAAATAAGAAGCATTTTCCTGTAGCACTGAAGAAAAAACAACTCAAATTGAAAAAGACAAATCATCCTGTGTTTTGTGCAACAGAAGATAAGGCATGCTGACAGTCACCTGGCATGATACGAAAAGATTTAACCTTATATCCACTGTTCACTCCAATGATAATATAAACAAGACAGTTAGAAAGACAAATTCTTTAGGGCAGAACAATTCAGAAGCCAGTGCTTGCAGAAAAATACAGCAAAAGTATGGGAGGTGTCGACCACTTCAGCCAACTAGGTGCAAGCTACCCCTACCTACACAGATCCTATTTTTATATTATTTCTTAGTTGAAACTGCCCTGGTCAATGGGCACATAACCTACAACACTGCCAACTCTACAAAAGAAGATCAAAGCGAAGATCAGGATGTCAGTATGACTTATTGAACCTGCTATTCTTCGACGCAATGTGACACCTTGAAAACCACAGGTCACAACAACACGACTTACTGAGCACCACTTCATTGATAAATATGAAAGGGCAAGGTACAAACCAGACTGTAAAGTGTGTAAAGCTGCAGGGAACAGAAGCCAGACTTGCATGTACTGCCCAGATTGCAATGTACCTCTATGCCTGATACCCTGCTTCAAGTTATACCACACAGTCAAGGATTATCAACGTGGATCGTTGAAAAAGACTCTTGCAGAGGCCTACAGCTACAACTTCAACCCCAGTTAATGAAAAAAAGCAGCTCAGACTCCAACTAGAGGTACTTAACTACTCAAACATTTACAAATGCTCATTGTCAGATGCCACAGACGCAGAATACATTCAAAAAAGACAAACGCGAAAAATAAAGTTTTTTTTTAAACATTTTATTCCAATTTTATTAGCCTTTTATGTTGATATACGTGGTTAATCGTTAAATCAATACGTCAGTCAAGCTTATTTTATTCATTACCATCCATGTCACTAACATTTTATTGCGCTGATGTTGAACAAATTCACTAAAAACTTGGAAAAGATGTCTGTTTTTCAATCTTTTATGAATTTAAAAAAAAAAAAAAGTTCTTTTTAAAGAAATCTGCAAACACCCTTGGTAATGGGAGACAGTAATGATCCAGATTGCTGATCAGCAAAGTGATAATTATATCTGAGAAAATTAGATGAGGAAAATATTAGAGTTTCCCATCCTTGAAAATCACGTGCTGGACCTGGAAAAAGCCTGGAAAATGCTTGAAGAAATTTGCTATGAACCCTGTACCTCCCTTGCGGTCTATGACAGCTCCAAGGTATTTAAAGTGGTTGAACTCCAGGACCTGTTCTCCCAGCTTAATCTGATGTCTTCTTTCCTCTCATGATATCATCCATGACATCCCCCTCTTTATTCTTGCTCCTTTGATGTCAGCTATGTTCCCATGCAGAGGATGCCTTTTGTCTGTGGTTACACGCATATACGCTTTTATCTGGGCCATTGTATATCTGGATCTAATTGACAGCAATCCAAGCATGTGCCACATCATCACAATAGGGGTTTCTCTCCCAAGACTATACTATACTTCCAAGTGGAAATTCTCACTACCTACCTAATTAAGTCAGAAACAATTTGTTGAATCCAATTGTCGATGATTATAAGTTAATATTAATTTATGTCATTCTTGCTAGCTTATGTCTGCATAGTTTTTTTATTTCAAGCTTTGGTAAAGACAGATTTTGTTGAAATATCTGTTGTCATTCTGATGTAAAGCTTGTACGAGGGACGGTCAAAAAGTAATGCCTCGTAATTTTTAATTTCATTCAGTGGGCAAGAAAACAGATAAAATTCACATTGAAATGTAGCCCCAAGTCTGAACTTCAAAGATTTATTTCTCAATGCAGTCTCCGTTATTTGTTACAGTTTTTGTCCATCTTCTCACAAGGGCATGTATCCCCACACGGTAAAAATTTGTGTCCTTTTTCCTAAACCACTGGCGTACGGCGCGTTTAAGGGTCTCGGTGTCCTCAAAGTGATGTCTGCGAAGATCTTCTTTCAGTGGTCCAAACAGATGGAAGTCAGATGGTGCAAGATCGGGACTGTAAGGGGGATGTGGTAATAATGTCCAGCCAAATTCTGCAATCGCATCAATGGTACACTTAGCGGTGTGTGGCGTGGCATTATCGTGCAACAGCAGTGCAGTTATCTGATCTTTTAATGGGTAAAGTCGCCGAAGACGACCTCTAAGCTTCTTCAAAGTTTCAATGTAATGGTCTGCATTCACCGTGTTTCCCTGTTCCAAGAAGTCGAGAAGAATCACACCCTTCTCATCCCAAAACACGGAGGCCATAACTTTCCCTACCGATGGTGAACATTTGAACTTCTTTCTTGTCGGCAATGTTGTGTGATGCCATTCCATTGACTGCCTCTTGGATTCTGGTTAAAAAAAATGAACCCAAGTCTCATCACCTGTCACAATATTCGATAAAAACTCTTCTCCTTCAGTTTCGTAATGGTGCAGGATGTTGATGGCTATGGTTTTCCTTGTTTCTTAATGTCTGTCTGTCAACATTTTGGGTACCCACCGTGCACAAACTTTTGAATAACCCAGGTCTTTAATGATGTTCTGGACACTGCCTTTACTAATGGACAACATGGAAGAAAGTTCATCCAGTGTTACCCGACGGTCACCACGAATGATGCCATCAACTCGATGAATGTTGTGTGGAGTCACTGCGGTAGACGGATGGTCAGTCCGCTTTGCATCAGCCATTGAGGATTGACCTACTTCAGCTTCGTCACAACGATGTACCCAACATTGGACAGTGCTAACATCCACTGTTGAATCTCCATAAACATTCTTCAAATGTTCGTGGATGCGAATTGGGGTCTGATAAGTTCTCTTTTTGGAAGACAGACGTCATCATCATCAGTTGATAAACTCTTAATACAAGACCCTTGCCCTGAGCAAGAGACATGCTGAAAGATCTGAAGCTCACTCGAACATCACCGGAGTTAAATACTGGGTTGTTGTGTTGCTCGTGGTTTGAGTATGGAATGTCAACTTGACCTACGCAGTGGTGTGTAGACATAGATTGAGTGTATAATATGCGAATGATAAGAAGAGTTCGTGGTGTTGACAAATGTTCTTTTCTCACACTCATGTATGGCTGGAAGTCATCGACACCAACGACTGTGTACCTTTACTACAGTTTAATTGGACGTACACACTCGACAGCACAGATAGTGACAAATCACAGGTTGGCATAATACATCATGGTACAGTGGATAAATGGTCTTGCAATGTTATGTTACATGGGCACTCATGTAGAATAATAGTATAATGGACTGTCAGTAGCCAAGCACTCAGTATTGCCCATATATATATCATCTGAGTTTACTGACAAAGCACGTCAGATTATAAACAATATCCAAGATGGCTTCTAGACCTAACCTCGTCTAGCGAAGATTCCTTAACATAATGTCCAGCACAGATTTTTCCATATAATTATATTGAACCGCTAGCAATGGGTTCTCATGTGTAGCAGTGATCTCTGGACTAATCAAGCGATAATACGGGCATCCCTTTTCTCTTCTTGAAAGTCACTACATGTTTGGTTACAGGATGGCTTCTCTCGTGAGCTGTCACTCACGTTTGGATACAGATAATGAATCTGTCTTAAAGTTAGTCATTCATTAAACATTTCATTGCTCTGTAGATTTTATCATGAACAATTGACTGCATTCTACAGGATATAGTGCTGCTAGGAATCAGAGTCGTTTTTCATCTAGCTAAATGTATCCTCTCAGACGTACAAATCGTACCTATCGAAAAACAGTGGCTTCATACGAGAGTTCAAAAGAGTATCTTTCATTACCTTGGTATCAGAAATATGATTCTGCCATTCCTTGGCAATAGGAATAAACACTGGGGTAAAGCATACACGATAGGTCTAGACGACTATCACTTTCCCCATAAATATAGAGATCACTTTTTCCGGCGACAAGCCGACATAGAAAAACACAGCCCATCCTCAGGGCGAAGCCAAAACACACCTCCATAGCGACACATCCGCCGAACAGCCTTTGACCTCTCTAGAGACAAAAGAACATATAGTTCGACTTAGATATGTAAAGATATACAGATATAAGACAGACTCGTCCTACACAGACAAACAATACACATAAATTCAGGCCATAGATATTCTGAAGCAAGAACAATCTATTACTACCCAAACAAAGAATAAATCGCAGTAAAACTGGATTCATCCGCGGAGTTCGATCGAAAGAGACGACACAACTTTCAAGGGAAGTAACTCAATAATGACTTTTCCTTAAGCACTAAAAAGTATCTATTTTGTTTACAAAATATTTGCGAACATAACAAGTATACCAATGTATAATATTGTAAGATATCAAAGACTGCACGTCTCACCTTCAGCATTGAGGAATTCTATGACATAACGTTGTTTTAACTGAACGTTTTTGGCAGCCATTTTTAAACTGTTACAGTGGTGCCACCTGTTACTGAAACAGGTTGGTAATGCTATACAGTGCAGAAGAGTGTTTGAGGAATCCTGCTAAATTTACAAATTGCACACCGATGCAGTATTTACATACATAAACAATAGGAGGCATTACTTTTTGACCTTCCCTCGTATAACTGTATGTTCAGGACTTATTTTTCTCCTTGAGTAATGAATGGATACTGAATTGGCTGTGCGTCCTTTCACGATTCACTCTCGCTGTGAGGTGATGGCACCACTTGTTTTATCCCTGGTTTGATTTTCCAGTGAGCTTATTACTTATATTTCTTTTCTATTGTCTGGTGTCCACCTTCTGTCCGTCTTACGAGTGACTGCCATTTACCTATATTTATTTACATATTTATTTGCTACTCATAGGCCTCGAGTTTCATTATTTATTTTTCTCTTTGACAGAGCTGACTCCTGTGGCCCAAGAAGCCGCTGTAACCAACTGAATGACAATCAGCACTACAGAAGACTCCCGACTGAAATCAACACACAGATCAAGTAAAGGCAATACACTGGATCTACCCATCAGGGTTTATATAATAAATTTGGAGACAAAGATTGTGTTTGTTTAGTCTGATGTCAATGTTGCTGAAAATATTAAAAGAGTTCTTCCTCAAGCTTTTATGAATTGAGATAGTGACAGATTCTCAAGCTACTGTATTAGAAACAGTAAGAATTCTTTCGAGCAACTGTGGCCAGAGGGCGTAACGTAAAATATTATGACTGAGACAGTAACTGTTTCATTTTTAACGTAAAGTGAAATTGCATGAAGTCACAAAACATTCATGAATATTGCTGTGGTTTGCCAGAAATGTAACCAGCTTGCTTGAAGACTTCATGCTGTATATGCCCCCATGTGACTTGCATTCCAGAGTACACGTAGACTCATCTTCAATCACAATTTATGTGAGACTTATGTCCTCACTTTTCTTTATTGCACAGCACTCTGGATTTCATCTGGAATATGGTTTATCTCTTTTCTTTCATGTGACATTTCCATTTTGGAGGTTGTCTGTATCTCTTTCCATATAAATCTCTTTCTTGCACATTTCCACTTTGCATGTGGGCCTGTTCCATTGCTTTTCATTGTAAAGAATGGGATTTTTCTTCTCATTGTCCTATTGGAGGTCTGTGTTTCCAGTTTGTTTCAATCTCTCTTTTTTTGTGTGTGACCTCATTCTTGCTAGCTTATGTCTGTAGTATTTATTATCTTTAGTTGCTTTTAAGACTGAACATTGTTTTTAACACCAAATTCAAATCCTTCTCTTTTACAACTGTCGTTCCTAATTTCTTAAACTTCATCTTTTTCACAGAATGTTATCTTTTTTGTTCAAAACTGTGAAGACTTATTCTTCTGCTACTTTTGATGTTGATGTATTTTGGCTTGTCCATTGTCTGCCATGAGTGTGCCAAGGAGCTTACCTTCACATAATTGTTTAGTATTGTTTCATTCAGTCTTTTAGTTCCATCATGTAATCTGTATTCTGTTTTCATCAGATTTCCCCATCTTTTTTTTTTTTCCAAGTAAGTCTTCCTCACTCATACAATAAAAATATAATCTGGAATATTAAACAGAATGATTCTGGAGGTTGTGTGTTTGAGCTGTGAGGTAATGCTTAACTAAGTATTTGTAACGTGTCATACATCATTGCCTGTTACATTAAACTTGGTTTTCTCTAATCTTTGAAAGCATCATTCAACTCAGGAACTGTTAGGGCCTGCTTTAGCTGTTAGCAGCTAGATTGTTCAGTTTTACTACTTGCTATTATTTGAAAGTTCTGACATTTGGGCTGTGATATGTGAATTTGTTGCCTGTTACAGATAAAGTTGTTTTTGTTGTTCAGATATTTTTAGTTATTTTTGTTGTCCAGGTAGATGTTTGTGTTGTATGGATACCAAACTTCTTTGTTGTAGATTTATTACAACTCATCCATAAAAACTAAAGTGAATAATTTTTTTCACTCCAACTCGACGTAATTTTTAAAAAAATTTTCCCAACTCGATGTGTGAAATTGGTGATGCATTGACTGGCAGAAATAAAGCCTGGACTGAATCTTGGCTGTATGTAAAAAATATTGTCGTACAAACATGATATTGTCCTGTTTAGCATAATGGCTAAATTACTATCAGAACTTGACGAGGAAGTTCTGTTCACATTCCTATTGCCGTCATATAAGATTGGTCATGTTGCTAAGGAATAAGTGCATAATATACACCGAAGATTCAGATAGTTTCTATTTTAGTTACTGTATTTCCCGTCACATAAGATTCACTTTTCCCCCCCAGAAATCTTAAAAATATCACCCTGTGTCTAAGAGGTAGATGATCATGGCTATCAGAAACAAACACATTGTTAGTTTTTGGGTAATGAATATTGTGTTATAAAACTATCAAATTTGTAATACAATACTTTTGTTTGAAAAGAATTCAACGTTTTGTGTTATGTGCAATAAAATGCTTTTTTAGTTTGTGTAATATAATAAATAAGCTCCACTAATGTATTTTTTTTTAACCCAAAATAATTTTGTTAAATTATGGGTGCATTTTCTACGGCGGGAAATATGGTACGTCATTTTAAACAGGTGTAATGGCTCTTGGTTCATATCCTAGTTGTTATTTTAATCCATTTGGTAACTCATGTTAATCCTGGTACGGTCATATTGTCAAGATAATGAAAGATACTAGTTCAGTCATTTTAATCAGGTTGGTTGAACTCGGAAACCTCATACTTTAGCTAGTCATTTTGATGGGTAACTTTTAGGGCTGGGATTGATTTTAAAAATTATAATCGATGAATTAAATTTTTTAATCGAAGAATAATCTATCAATTTTGATAAATTGTAAAAAAAAATCTTGAATAACATTTTTTTTAAATCACTAAGGACTTTATTTATTTTGCTTCTTATATGGTAACACCATCTTGAAAATATAATGAGAATACTGAAACATTAGGCCTTAAACCAAATAATTTATTATTATTGACTATACTTGCCAAATTCCATATCACAAACTTCTAACATACCAAAAGCTCACGCATATAAGCAAAAAACATAAACATTGCTAAAAATGGAATAAATTTATATTTTAAAAAATAAAACGGTATTGAATCAGTTTTACAAATAAACGGTACACAGGAAACATGGGACGTTTCGGGTATCACCTTTCGTCAGCCACAGTAACTGTAACAAACAGGCAACAAGGACCAGAAATATAGACAGGTTAACAAAAAATACTATAGACTGCAAAAACGTAACAGGATGAGAAAAACAGATCAGAAGGGCAACAACAAATATATATAAAATATAACAACACAGGTGAAGAGAAATAATAATGGAAGAAAAATACAAAACCAGAAAAATTTCAATACAAGAAATTCAACAATCAACGAAAATCAAAAGGTGAATATGAAATAACAAAACAAGAAGCCCTGCTTTGGAAAATGGAATAATTGATTAAAATGTGTTTTATCAATTAATCAATTAAAGAAAAATATTAACCAATTAATTAGTTGCCAAAGATCCCAGCCCTAGTAATTTTATATGAAACATCTGTGTCTTGAAGAGTCTGCTAATGTGACTGAAGACACAGTGTTTAAGTGACAGGAATTCTTACCACTGTTAACACATTTAATCTATTTATATTTGTTTGAATTGGATATTAAACTTTTTGAATTATTAAACAGGTACTTTTCAGTGTTGTTGTTGTAGATTGATAGTTTTATGTTGTACATTGTTAGTATTGAGGCTAGAAAGCCTAATAACTTTTTTTTAAAATCTGGTCTATTTAGGCTATATTTGGTTTATTTATTTCAATCAAGTGTTGAAACTTCAATATACAGGTTGTATTAAAATAATGTATATATATTTTGAGTGCACATAACTCATTTATCATTTGGGACAGAATTCTGTCATTTTCACATTTAAAGTGACTAATTTTCAAAATGTCGACTGCCATCTGCATCAGTGTAATTGTTCACAGTGATGAGCAACTGACTAGCATTCTGTATTGTTACTTCTTGAATAGTGAAACATGCACTTTTAATGTCTCGGATATTCCAGCGTGTGCAGGATGAGTTGAAGGGCAACCTTCAACAGAATACTTTACAAGTGATGATCTAAAGGCATACTCATTTATTATCTAGCATTATACTGCTCTATCCTGCAAAATAGTAAAATTTTATAAGTGAGTTATAACTCATTTGTTATATAGCATTATACTGCTCTATCCTGCAAAATAGTAAAATTTTATAAGTGAGTTATAACTCATTTGTTATCTAAGCATTATACTGCTCTATCCTGCAAAATAGTAAAATTTTATAACTGTGTTATCTAGCATTATACTACTCTATCCTGCAAAATAGTAACATTTTATAAGTGAGTTATAACTCATTTGTTATCTAGCATTATACTGCTGTATCTGGCAAAATAGTAAAATTTCATAAGTGAGTTATAACTCATTTGTTATCTACCATTTTTCTACTTTATCCTGCAAAATAGTAACATTTCATAAGTGAGTTATAACTCATTTGTTATCTAGCATTTTTCTGCTCTATCCTGCAAAATAGTAACATTTTTTAAGTGAGTTATAACTCATTTGTTATCTAGCATTATACTGCTCTATCCTGCAAAATAGTAAAATTTTATGTGTTATAACTCATTTGTTATCTAGCATTATACTACTCTATCCTGCAAAATAGTAACATTTTGTAAGTGAGTTATAACTCATTTGTTATCTAGCATTATACTGCTCTATCTGGCAAAATAGTAAAATTTCATAAGTGAGTTATAACTCATTTGTTATCTACCATTTTTCTACTTTATCCTGCAAAATATTAACATTTCATAAGTGAGTTATAACTCATTTGTTATCTAGCATTTTTCTGCTCTATCCTTGCAAAATAGTAACATTTTATAAGTGAGTTATAACTCATTTGTTATCTAGCATTTTTCTGCTCTATCCTGCAAAATAGTAACATTTTATAAGTGAGTTATAACTCATTTGTTATCTAGCATTTTTCTGCTCTATCCTGCAAAATAGTAACATTTTATAAGTGAGTTATATGCATTCATAGTAAAAGGTAAAGGTGGTTCCATAGCAGATACTGCTGTAGGGGAGTGAAGTGTTAGAGACTTCACCATACTGGGTCCAGCATTGTGAGGTGGGGTGACCAATTCTCTTCCTCGCTGCCTTTTCCTTCCCTAACTCAAAGAGCAGGTACTCATTTACAGCTGGGTAGACTGGAGTGTGATGGTACCGTGATTCAAACCCGGCACCTTTGCCGTGAGAAACCAGTGCTCTAACCACTTTTTCAATGGCACGCTCATAATCTATGTATACATAATTTTGAAACACCTAGCATTTCTCATAATTAAGATTTCTGTTGAGGCAAACTAAAGGATTTATAGAAGTCAATAATGATATTAATAAGTGAGTCAGGCATATACACTTGGAGTATATTTCTTTCAAGATTTTTTGGGTGAGGCAAGCAAAATGATTTGTTTTAAATAATGAAGTAATTACAATAAGTAGTCTTTGCTGTCCATAGTAGTACTAATGAAACATTTTCTGTTGCACTTGTTGGTTTTTTTTCTTCTGAAATTCAAATTTGTGCATTTACATTAGGGAGCTTGTGCAATTCTTACAAAAGAAAAACGGAATATTCTTTCCAAGAACAATCTGTCATGGTCTGGATACTCTATTCTTCAAATAACATTTTCACTGTCGTCCATTTTTAGGTGGCAGTGTTAACTATCATACATTTTCAGATGACAAAGTGTTAACTATTCTCCATTTTCATATGACAAAGTGTTAACTATTCTCCATTTTCATATGGTAGTGTTAACTATTCTGTATTTTCATATGATAGTGTTAACTATTCTGTATTTTCATATGATAGTGTTAACTGTCATACATTTTCATATGACAGTGTTAACTTTTCTCCATTTTCATATGACAGTGTTAACTATCATACATTTTCCGATGATAGTGTCACTGCACATAAGATGACATTGTCACCATATTCCACGTAAGATGACAGTGTCACCATTCTTAACTTCTCAGCAGGTATTCATGCATTTACCCTTCAGCTTCCCAAGGAGCATAGGGTTCTTCTTCATTTGCTTTTATATAACCACACCTTCTTCTTCTGCGTTCATCCTGAAAAGGACGCTTGTTACGCTGTGTTGCCGTTTACAGCAAAGCTGTGATATTTGCGCCTTTCGGCCCGACACATCCGGTTTCAGCACAGCATTTTTGGGATCGGGTTAGCCTTCCCTCTTCGATCCCTACTCTCTCAGCCAGACTGCAGTGATGCAGCCTGTTTCCAGGACCACCACTTTGAGGTGGAGTAGGGTTTTGGTCAGCTCTGGTTCCCTGACGCAAGCAGTCAAGCTATGGGTCGCTGACTGCACTTATCACTGTTGCTGCGTCTTCAGTTTCATATAACCACATCTATTTCTGTCATAAAGTTGGTGGCCTGTTTCGGGCTTCTCTTTTCACCATACAAATTCATACCAGGTATTCCTGGCACGTCTTTCACATACCTTAATTTCTGTCATCAGTTCTCTTATCGTATGTTTTTTTTTTTTTTGGGCTCCCTTTATTTCCCTTACCGTGGCAATTCCTGAACAAGGACTGCCTTGTAACGCTATTAACATGTTTCCACAGTGTATGTGGCTGCGCGGCCCCCCCGTGCCCAGTGGGGGCAGTGATTTTCAGCTGATGTTTCTTGCATTTCACAAGGACAAAAAAATATTTGTACTGTCGGTTTGCTACAGTTGTAGTTTTACGACTGTCCACAAGCTGGTCTACCTATATGAATGAACTGCAGAATGTAAATGATGGGTGTTCTTGCTTGAACAATTCTGTTTTCCTTACTGACGTTGAAAAATTGTTTTCAAAATGATGATGTGTCATTTGTCAGGAGTTTAACTCAAGTCACATCTGGCTCTATCTTTAGTTGTTAGCGCAGTTTTATTAGAATACTTGTGCTTTAGTACATTTGAAGATTGATATTACTGACATCACCATGTCTTTCGTTTCTGTGTACTGCATAATGACAGTTTTAATTTAGTAATCTTATATGTGGTCTTGTTTTAAAAGTTGTATACAACAATTTGGGAAAACACATCTGCTTGCTACAGGTTTATACTTACAATTTCATAGAGTTTTACTTTATTTTGAGTTTTGCTATCTGCCTCCAGATATGAACAATTTTATTTGTATATATATATATACATATATATTTAAAAAATATTTACCATGTTAATTTATTTTGTGTAGTTATTAAAAATAATCATCTACAGGTGTCACTTATTGTGATTGTGTGGTTATTGTTAGCCCTTCTGAATGATAAAGTTTTATGTGAGTGCTTTTTTATTTAGTGTTACATCAGTTGTGGTCATGGAAGGGTGCATGGCAATGAGAGCTGACAGACCAGCTTTGAGATCACCCATAATGGGGACTATGGAGTAAGGAGAGATACTTAAGGTAGTAGGCTACCTTGATAGGGTAAAAAACTCAAATTTTCCTTTCAGAATCAAACAACCATGGGTATAGTGTTAGTATGGACTTAAAATTTTTGTCCACATAATGACCTAATTAATTATGCAAATTAGCTATCCAATATGGCCGCCGTAGTGAATAAATTATACACCTTTTTCAAAACATCATAACTATGTTATTTGTACAAGGATCTGACTGAAACTTGGCAAATTGAATCATTATATATAGCGTGAGGTCATGACCTAAAATGACAGAGATTGACTGAAAGGTTAATTTTTAATGAATTTTCAAAATTTATATTTCTGGAATGTTTGATATTTGTGCCTCATTATATATGCATGATGGTCATAAAACTAAAACTTTGAATTCAATTGTATCCATTTTAGGTCAGAATCTGTAAGATTATATGACAACCAACTGTGTTAATTTTCATGTCAATTGAATGTACAGATCCAGAGATATCATGTTTCAAAGATCACCAATTATGTTGAAAAGACAATTCCGAGAAATCAAAGAAAAACAGAAAAAGAACTCACAAAATGAAGTTTAATGAGCTCCTGTTGAATAAAGGTCTCCTTCTACTGCAGCTGCAGTGTCTATGAATCCCCTTTTCGGTGCTCTTAGGGTCTTTCCATTCAGGGTTCGTAGCGACCTGGAAAAACCTTGAAAAACCTGGAAAAAAAAAAAAAAATTCCAGGCCTTGAAAAGCCTGGAAAAATGGCTATAAGCCTTGAATTTTCCGCATCGGACCTTGAAAAATAATACGAAATCGAAAGTTCGTTACTTTGTGTCCATTTTTTGGTTATTGATGGTATTTTTCGCAACAACAGACGCGACGAGTCTAAAAATAAATCAGCGTTTACGCCATTAACGCAAAGCGCCGAAAACGAAACCGCCGAAACTTCTGGAAATGCGCAAAGGGAAGTAAAAATTGTAAAGTTACCGTACAATTTTTACTTCCCTTTGCGCAAAGTTACCGTAAAATGTTTACTTCCCTTTGCGCATTAAATCCATTTCCAGAAGTTTTTGGCGCTTTGCGTTAACGACGTAAACGCAGATTTATTTTTAACACTCGTCGTAAGTAATAAATTCGTTTATCTCATTTATAAAACCTATTTAAATAAGTTTATTATATTTATGATGAAAAGACTTATCCCGTTCTACCTCTGAAGGGTTATAGGCTAATTAGGATAGGCCTAGGCCTACATGTTTTCAATTTCAGATAACATGAATAATCGCCGATACACGAAAGTGGCATCACATCTGTCAAATCGCGGTAATTAGGATAAATGAAAATCAGCAATTTTGTGGATAGGCCTATGTTATTTAAAATTTTAAAAAAAGATTTAATTAAATTTTAAATAAAAATCTAAACAAACAAACGAAACAAAACCCAACAAAAATAGTAAAGATGGGGGGGGGGGGGGGGGGGGGGGGGGGGGGGGGGGTGGGTTGGGTGGGCGGGGGTGGGGGGGGGGGGGGGGGGTAAAGGTCTCCAGTTAGATATTTAATAGATTTTCACTTATCATAAGTATTACCCTCCCAATTACTATATATATTACCTTTTGTTCTAGTTAAATATTGTTTGACTGTATTATGTATGCGTTTAGAATTTTGAATTGGTAAATATACATAGCTTAGGCCTACTCATAAGTTATTTGTGTTCCTTTTTTTTTTTTTTTTTTTTTTTTAAACTAACACTACTAGGAGACCTACAGATGTGACATTATTTGTGACCAAGGAAAAAAACTCTTGAGAGCTGAGATTATTTGGACTCTTTTTTTTTTTTTCAGTGAAAAGTCACCATAGTTTTAATTCAAATTTCATATGCAACAAGGGACATATTCTCTTCTGTGATAGTTTTGATTCAGCCTTCAGCTTTATTTCAAGATCTGAAATTCAGATTGGTGCATTTGGAACAGTAGCGGAAAATAGGAAGCATTTTCCTGTAGCACTGAAGAAAAAACAACTCAAATTGAAAAAGACAAATCATCCTGTGTTTTGTGCGACAGAAGATAAGGCATGCCGACAGTCACCTGGCATGATACGAAAAGATTTAACCTTATATCCACTGTTCACTCCAATGATAATATAAACAAGACAGTTAGAAAGACAAATTCTTTAGGGCAGAACAATTCAGAAGCCAGTGATTGCAGAAAAATACAGCAAAAGTATGGGAGGTGTGGAAACTTCAGCCAACTAGGTGCAAGCTACCCCTACCCACACAGATCCTATTTTTTATATTATTTCTTAGTTGAAACTGCCCTGGTCAATGGGCATATAACCTACAACACTGCCAACTCTACAAAAAAAGATCAAAGCGAAGATCAGGATGTCAGTATGACTCTTATTGAACCTGCTAGGAGCCGCGCTAGCGTAGTGGTTACCACACCGCTCTGGCGACCAGGTGATCCAGGATCAAACCCAGTCGATGGCATTTGAGGATTTTTCGTCGACCGGGATTTGGACTGGATTAACTCGAGACCTGGCGAGAACATTTGAAGGTGTGTCGTCGACCAGGGATTGGCGGCTCCTGAGCCGACCCAGCTCTAATGGGTACCTCCGAAATCGGCGAGTATCTGCCTGAATGGCGAGGGACACCTGTCTCTTACAAGAAAAAAGGGATACTCACGTAAAATCAATGTCAGGTTAGACATTAATAATAACCTGAGATTTCACCTCGAGTATTAGCGGGCGTACAAAAAAAAAAAAAAAATTGAACCTGCTATTCTTCGACGCAATGTGACACCTTCAAAACAACATGACTTACTGAGCACCACTTCATTGATAAAAAAGTAAAGGGCAAGGTACAAACCAGACTGTAAAGTGTGTAAGGCTGCAGGGAACAGAAGCCAGACTTGCATGTACTGCCCAGACTGCAATGTACCTCTATGCCTGATACCCTGCTTCAAGTTATACCACACAGTCAAGAATTATCAACGTGGATCGTTGACAAAGACTCTTGCAGAGGCCTACAGCTACAACTTCAACCCCAGTTAATGAAAAAAGCAGCTCAGACTCCAACTAGAGGTACTTAACTACTCAAACATTTACAAACGCTCATTGTCAGATGCCACAGACACAGAATACATTCAAAAAAGACAAACACGAAAAATACAGTTCTTTTTTAACATTTTATTCCAATTTTATTAGCCTTTTATGTTGATATACGTGGTTAATCGTTAAATCAATACGTCAATCAAGCTTATTTTATTCATTACCATCCATGTCACTAACATTTTATTGCGCTGATGTTGAACAAATTCACTAAATACTTGGAAAAAATGTCTGTTTTTCAATCTTTTATGAATTAAAAAAAAAAAAAAGTTCTTTTTAAAGAAATCTGCAAACACCCTTGGTAATGGGAGACGGTAATGCTCCGGATTGCTGATCAGCAAAGTGATAATTATATCTGAGAAAATTAGATGAGGAAAATATTAGAGTTTCCCATCCTTGAAAATCACGTGCTGGACCTGGAAAAACCTGGAAAAAGCCTGGAAAATGCTTGAAGAAATTTGCTATGAACCCTGTCCATTGCAATGTCCTTACTTGCTGAATAGATCCTGTGCAGCGTTCTCCTGTATGCTTTCTTTGCCATGGGTTGACTTGTGTTCATGTATATTGAAAAATTCTGCAATGCACTGTGGCCTTTCCCAATAGAACGCACAAATGCTGCCATTCGCACATTTACTTCTTTGTGTTTGTGAGTAGCTGGAGATGAAACATCAGAAGTATTGAAATTGGCATTCCATTCGACACAGTTTGTGCACTTGATACTGATTTCATGACAAAAGCCATCCCGAGTCTCTTCTACGATCTCACAGGTCAGTGAGTACTGATAACATTTGTCACATCTAAAGTTAGCGCATAAAAACCCAAACAGCAGTTTTACATCCATAAGGATAAACACATTTCCTCTGTTGTCATTTTTAGCTTGTCCTTCACTTTCTTGGACCTTTATTTTCTTTGCTGAGGAGCACAGAGGCTTTATAGCGCCACTATCGACAATAGGTGTCTCATTTTCAGGCAACGGTTTGTTGGTGTACCGATTTCCAAGGAACTTACTTTGTCTTATTTCCCATTGTGAACAAAAGAAGCTCTGCTAACTACTATTATACAGTATAAAACTAGGTCTAGCAATAAATAGAGTTGATGTGGGTGAAAATGCACAATGCATGTAACAAATGCTGAAATTTACGATCAAAGCTTTCTAGACACACACTTTTGAAAAATTCATAAGAAATCATTGAGTGATTCCTCTTGGAAAAGTTATAAATATCTTTCTCCTGTTGCCTCAGTATAATTATAATTTCGCAGTTTTACAATTACGCACCTTCATGTTGGGTCATTATTCACAAGGTAACCAACTATAAACATTGGTTGCTATGCAAATCACTCAAGGGGGTGTGTGTAGAAAAACACTGATACCTATCATACCAGAGTATCTCTAAGCTTCTATGAATTATTTTTAGTACAAGAACATGTTGACGATGATTTAAAGCATGAAAATGAAAATTGTTGGATTTTTATTTTTTTTAATCTTTTGTGGGTAGCCTACTACCTTAAGACTGTGATACTAACAGTGATCGCCTGTTAGAGAACAGCACTGCAATCGATGAATCAACAAGGCTAAGATTGCTGAGATTAGGGCATCAATTGTAAGACTAGCAGGGAAAGACGTATGAGAGGATGCATCCGTCTTGCGCACTGCAGGAACAGTTAGCATTCATATTCTTTGACATTTGCTGAGGGAGACTGAGCAACTATGGGTTTGCCCACAGTGCAATGATATCGATCCTGATTACCAATAACAGTTATTAAATGTGCACTTCATGTTTCATGCACAAAGTTAGAGCGGTTATGCTCATTTGCAATACAAATGACTATACTTGATAGTCTACTAAAATCCAGCATTGCCAAAGAAACCTGGAGCTATCAGTTGTGAAGACCACAACAGTTATATTAACCTGGACGTGATCCTTCTATTCTATGCAAGCACCCATTTATGAAAGTCTTCAACTTCTTGGTCGCTGCATAAAACCTTTAATCTGGTTAAATAATAATTTGTTAATACAGTTTCGACAGATCTAACTACAGCTTCGTGGCTATACAACGGTATTGGTTACATGTATCACAAATGATTAAAAATACATTTTGCCGTCAACCGGTCCTTTTTAATCTACCACTAGATCCCAAGGCATGATTTGGTAGATCTGTAGGTGATGGGGGTAGGAACTGACTGGCTTTCTGTACTGTTACTTATTGAATAGTGATACATGCAATTGTAATGTCGGGTATTTCAGCGTGTGCGTGATGAGATGAAGGAGAACCTTCTATAGAATACTTTACAAGTGATAATCTAAAGGCATACTCATTCCAAGAATACTCCCAAGGCATGATTTGGTAGATATATAGGTGATGGGGGTAGGAAGAGATACCGGAACTTAATAGCGCAGTGTCCCCAGGTTTAGAGGTACTTTCACTGCATTTCCATTGAAGTTAGCAAATTAAAATTTACTTTATTCGTGACTTTGTACGATCTGTTTTTTTAAGTGGAGTTAACTTTTGGTAAAATATTTAGTTTTAATTTTCCACCGCTCCGATGATGGGATTGTAGGAAGGAGATCGTGTGGCAGAGATAAAAGTTACTTATAAGGCTGGATTTTTTCCAAATACTCTGGAAACCTGAAAATAGACATGATTTTTATCTAGGTAAAGATTTAGAGAGCTCGGTGTTATTAAAGTAGATCCACACAGTTCCTGAGTTACCTACCACAGCTCTAGCCTAGTAACACTTCATTAGGACTACTGGTTCTGAAAAAAACTTTCCATAAATTATATTCCCTCTACTCAGAATCAAACCTGGCATCTTTAGAACTCGAGGCGAATGCCACACCTCTTAGCCACTCCAACCATGAAAAAAACTAACATTAAACCTGTATTCTTGGAATTTTGACACTTCAGTCACGCCCTCTTCAAGCATGACTTTTTACTAATTTTTCTCTGTTATTATTTTGTCACCATTCCCAGGGTCTTCAGAAGACCTTTTTTGTGACAGCAATAGCACATTATATATCAAACATTATGCTGATTCTGCTGAATCACATCACACATTTAAAAAATGACTAGAGAAAAGGAACACTGACTGTGGTGGCTGTAATTATTTATGTCAAGATTTCTGACTGACATGGAGTTGGCATGGTGAAATAAGAATACATAATACCTTGCATAAGATGAGGTGGGATTTGTTTAGGCCGCAAACAGCTCCTGGGTTGACCCAGCCCCAATTGGGTACCAGAGCAACTCTGGGAAGGTTAAGGCGGCCGGCATGATGCTGACCACATCGCCCCTAGTGTGCCGATGGTCGAGAAAAATATGGGCCTAACACCATATTCCCAATATGCCTCAATGGGCGTGTAACGGGATCCTTTACCTTTTGCATAAGGAATTATATGGAAATTAGAGGAAATTAAATGCACTACAAAAATAATTATTTTCAACCTATACATCAAGGCCAGTAATTATTGTATGGCTTTGAACTTGGATACTGATTAAAATGGCAACCAAGAAACCAGAGACATGCATACATGGGTGCTCACATAGCAGATACTGCTGTAGGGGAGTGAAGTGTTAGAGACTTCACTATACTAAGTTCAGCTTTATGAGATGGGGGTGATGAGTTCCTTTCCTTGTTGCTTTTGCCTTCTCTAACTCAGCAGAATCAGGTACCTATTTACAGCTGGTCAATCCCGAAATCCAGTAACTATGCACAAGAGGCAACTGATCTGCCAATAGTGCGCTTTCGGCTTTCTAGAAGAGTTAAAATAGTATGATATGATATATCATATATGTACTTATGATATGATATATCATACTATTTATATACTTATATATATACTTATCACCCGTGTGTTGCCGGGGCCCGAAAGGAGAGCAAAGAATAGTAACACTGCACCCTACCACGCATGTCGTAAAAAGCGACTAAGGAGGGTTGGGCATGGGGCTGTTTACCCCATCCCGTAAAAACTTCGCACAGTGGGCTGATCACCTGCTTGCCAACCAATCTGATTACGGAAACAACGATAGATTGTTTGGTCTGTTTCTGTTCCACAAAGACGCCACTAGGCGTGGTGGAAACAGCGATAGATTGATCAATTTGTTGTTGCCCTAAGACGCCACTAGGCGTACTGGCCACATACTGCTTTGCCGGTTGGTGGCTAAGGATGGAAGAAGAAGAAGAATATATACTTATATCTATGATATATATATATATATATATATATATATATATATATATATATATACTTATATGATATACGAGGGGAGTTCAGAAAGTAATGCACCACATCGTTTTTCTCAGGAGCTGTTTATTCAAAAAGCATGAAATTTATACACAATATACATGGATATGTCATGTAAACATCGGTATTATTCAACATAATCCCCATCAACTTGTACGGCTTTATGCCAGCGCGAAATGAGTACATGTATTCCTAGCCTGTACCAGATTTTGTCTTGATCATGTAGCCATTTCTTCGCTGCATGAATCACTCCTTCATCATCTTCAAACCTTGTCCCATGGAGTGCATCTTTAAGTGGACCAAATAGATGAAAATCAGAGGGTGCCAAATCAGGACTATAGGGTAGATGGGGTAGTACAGTCCAACCCAATTTGGTGATTGCTTCCCGTGTTGCCAGACTTGTGAGGTCGCGCATTGTCGTGAAGGAGAAGCAGGTCTGCTGGATTCTTGTGCGGCCAAACTCTGCGAAAACGTTGATTGAGTTTTTTCAATGTCTTAATGTAAGCTTGCGAATTGATTGTATCTCCTCTTGGCATAACGTCCACAAGAATCACACCTTCAATGTCCCAAAAGACAGTGATCATGACCTTTCCAGCTGAAGGAATTGTCTTGAATTTCTTTCTTCGTGGTGATTGCGGATGATGCCACTCCATTGACTGTCTTTTTGTCTCAGGTTCAAAATGATGTGCCCAGGTTTCGTCACCTGTAACGATCTTAGCCAAAAAGTTATCTCCATCAGCATTGAAACGCTCCAACAATTCAGAAGAAATTGCTTTCCTTTGCAATCGGTGGTCATTTGTGAGACTTCGAGGAACCCATCTTGCGCAAACCTTAGAAAATCCGAGAGTTTTTATAACTGCATTTGCACTACCAATGCTGACTGACAGCTGTAAGGCCAATTGTTGAGTAGTGATTCGCCTATCAGTAAGAATAATGCCCTCAGCGCATTTCAACATTTCTGCGTTGGTGGCTGTGGCAGGACGTCCACAGCGCGGCCGATCAAGCAGCTCTGTATCTCCACTTCCTGATTCTTTGATTCTCTGAACCCAGCGACTGACTACTCCTGTCGACTGCAAAACTTCCGTACACATCACATAGACGCTTGTGAATGTTCACAACAGTTTCCTTCTCTGCAACGAGAAATTCTATCACAATTCACTGCTTATAACGCAAGTTGCTAACACGCTCCATTGCAACTGTTTAGGGCAGCCGTATTATTTGGCTGGTTGCGGTGCAATTTGGTGCACACAATTGGCACATGCCATATTTGACGTGTGCAAAATTTCATGCTTCTATCTTCATTATTAGCTGAGAAAAACGATGTGGTGCATTACTTTCTGAACGCCCCTCGTATATACTTAATATGATATACTTATATATATGATATATATACTTATATATGATATATATACTTATATATGATATATATATACTTATATATATATATATACAAGGGGATTGACATAAGTCTTGGGCCTGACCATGAAGGACATCTGATTTTTACTTAAATAATTGAAACTTCTTTATATCATTTGATTGCAAAAGTCTGAGTGGCAATTAATTGGAGGACCAATTTTAACGATTTATTCTATTTTTTGGGATTGTCGGTTGAAACGTAAGAATAACCATTCAAAATTCAGTTTTCCATTCTCCATCACAGAGAGCTGAAATTTTGTAGTGTTTTTTCCTTTGTGAGAGGGTGTGTTGTCTTGAAGCAAAGGAAGATTTTGATTGCGCGTTATCCCTCGTTTCCTGGTCACAACCTTTCTTAGTTTTGTGAGAAGATGTGCATAGTACTGTCCATTAACTGTGTTGCCACGAGGCAGATAATCTTTCAAAAGGACACCTTTGCCGTCCCAAAAAACAGTCAGCATCACTTTTCCTGCAGATTTCTGAGCCCTCGGCTTGACAGGTGTTGGGGAGCCCGGGGTTTTCCATTGCATGCTGGCAATTTTGGATTCGGGGTCATAATGGTGTACCCAAGTCTCATCTACTGTCACCATGGTCTCCAAACAAATTTTTGACTGACATTTTTTGAGCAACTGGTGACAGCAATTTACCCTCGTTTGCTTCTGTTCACATGTCAACAGTCGCGGAACCCAGCATGCACACACTTTTCTCATGTTCAGTCTGTTGTGTAAAATTCTATAAACTGTTCTTTCATTTAGTTTAACTCTACTAGCAATCTCCACAATTGTCATTTTTCGATCCTGGTCAATGATTTTCTTCACTCTTGTTGCATTTTCATCGTTGCACTCTGAGGCTGGTCTACCAGATCTTGGCAGATCAGCAACATTTGAACGGCCGCACTTAAACTGTTGACACCAGTTTTTTTTACCGAAGTATATGAAGGACAAGAATCACGAAACACTGGTTCCATCTCCCTGTGTATTTCTGTAGGTGTTTTTCCCTGAAACATCAGAAATTTTACCACAGCTCTGGCCTCCTTCTTTTCCATTGTTTTGTCAAATCTTTGGAGCAGCAGATCCGGTCAATACGGTACATTGCGCCGTGCACCGTAGCGGGAAAACCGATTGAAGAAACAAACGCGTACTTCACACATTCAGTGCAAATATGATGAACTTTAAATGTGCCAAGTTTCATCTTCCTCCTGTGACTCCTTCATGGTCAGGCCCAAGACTTATGTCAATCCCCTCCTTGTATATATACTTATATATATATATCATATATATACTTATGATATAAAAAGGTAAAGGAACCCGTTACACGCCCATTGAGGCATATTGGGAATATGGTGTTAGGCCCATATTATCTTGACCGTCGGCACACGAGGGGTGATGTGGTCGGCATCACGCCGGCCGCCTTAACCTTCCCAGAGTAGCTCTTATGATATGATATATCATATTATTTATATACTTATGATATGATCTTCTTCTTCTTCGTTCGTCCTGAAAAGGACGTTGGTTGCGTTGTGTCCGTTTACAGCGAAGCTGCAATATTTGCGCCTTTCGGCCGACACATCTGACTTCAGCACGGCATTTTTGGGACTGGGTTAGCCTTCCCTCTTCGATCCCTACTCACTCAGCCAGACTGTAGTGACGCAGCCTGTTTCCAGGACCACCACTTGGAGGTGGAGTAGGGTCTTGGTCAGCTCTGGTTCGCTGACCCTGACGCAAGCAGTCTAGCTATGGGTCGCTAACTGCATTCCTCACTGTTGACACGACATGGAAGTAATAAAACGAATCAGACAAATACTGGTGGAGCATCCCTGTAAATGAAGAGGCTGACAGATTGGCAATGGAAGGAGGAAGGAAAGCTTCCTTAACTTGACACTTAACTTATGAGGAGGCCAAGAGTTTTATCAAGCACAGATATAGGCACACAAGTGGGAAGCAGAGCATCCAGGCCATCCAAAAAATGATCCATATTACCAGCTCAGCAGAAGTGAACAAGTGGTAATCTTCAGACTTCGCACAGGTCATAACAGATTGAGATACCATCTATTCAACAAATTAAAGATAGGAACTACTGATGAGTGTGACTGTGGCACCGATAAAATGACTGCCAAACATCTGCTTCAAAGGTGCCAACATATGAGGAACAGAGAAAACACATATGGCCAACACCAGTACCATTCCTGGAGAAAATCTACGGAGATATCAACAGCCTCGGGCTGACCACTGCTTTCTTTGAACTTATTCAAGTTGACATCTGAGGATGAACAAATAAGAACAAGTGGTGAGGAAAAGATGATGCTGCACAGGACACACAATGAGGAAACCATTTGGTAGAATTATAAGGCAGTCATTCTGGAATCCCCAGGGAAAGAGAGGAAGAGGGAAATTCAAAATAAAATACATAGAAAAGAGAACCGAAGATAGATAGATATGACAGGGATATAAAAAAGACATGGAACTGAACATATGAATCCGTATATTGCAGACTATGCTGTTTGTCAGAGAAGGTTGTAAGATAATATTTAAGACGGGAGTGCTCTGAAGTTGGTGTGATGTAACTTATTCAACTTTGCAAAAATATTTTAAGTCCCCACACTTTTAAAAATTGCCATAACCTTTTTTATTTGTTGTTCAATTAAAAAAAATAAAGTACCAAATTTTCATGGTTTCCCAAGGGCTTCCAAACTGCACTGTTTTCTCTGGTGTTTCTGTGCAAACAAAAATCACTTTGTGGTACCTAATATGATACAGGACAGGATGGTGCAACATGAATTTGGTCATCTATGCTCCTCAGGGAGCTGAAGGGCGATAATCCACAAATTCTTCCTACCAGGCGCATAAACTGGGTGGCAGATGGTTAGCTGTGAATGAGCAGCTGTGAACCAAACCAGATGGTTGTCAATTACAGCAAGGGGGGGGTTGTTTCCAATCCCCAGGGTTTATAGTTATTCACTCTTTTAACCCTTGCGGCAATTTGGGGGTGTTGTTTGGGGCTTTCTTACAACCCCAGAGAACTTCCCCAACTCGGCGGGCGCCATTGATGGAGGTCACACCAGATCCACTAATTGGCGTGTGTGCAATGCCACGAGAAGGATGGGCTTCTACCCTGCAAGGGGGTCCAGTGAGGGGTAGGGCAACTATTTGTATAAAACAAGTCTAAAGCTTTATGGCGTGACAGTTGGAAAGATGGAGGCTCATTAACCTCTCCCCTCCCCAATAGCTTGTGGGTTAGACTTTTTAGTAAATGGAAGGCAAGGCAGAAACCATTACTGTCATGAATTGGAACAACTCCATAGAAAAAAGAATGACTTCAGGGAGGTTCCAGAGGAACCACCTAGCCAGGTAGGGAGCATCAGGTACTACAGGTGATATCTAACCATCATCAAGCTGATGTTAGCAAAATTAGCATTAAAGATGCCTTGACCACAGAAACTTGGAATGCCAGGACACGTGCAGAACTGAAAATTAGACATCAAGAGGTAAATGAAAAAAAAATGAATGTAAATTTATTAGTATTATGTGAAATGTGATATATCAAAGCAGATTAAATATATTCTGACAATTACAAAGTAAATAATTTAGGACGGAAATAAACATGAAACAGAAGGCATAATTTTACATGTTTTAAAGCAATATAATTTTGAATGTCTAATAGCAAGAGACCCTGGCACCATCACAAGAACTGCTATGAAATAGACCCCAGAGGGAAGGTGAAAGAGAGGCAGACCAAAGACAACCTAGTGGAGAACTGTGGAGGCCGAGATGCAAAGCATGAACCAGAGTTGGGGCACTGCATGAAGGGTGGTCACTGACCAAACAAAGTGGAGACATATTGTTGCTGCCCTACAAGATGCCACTAGGCGTAATGGCCACTGACTGCTCTGTCAGTCAGGAGCGAAGGATCCAAGAAGTAGAAGAGCATGAACAGTAAAGGGATTTTGGGTAATGTCACATCAAGTCCTGTTAGTTAAACAAAAAAAAGCAGACCACTAGACATAAATTGTGTATAAATACATCAGTTGGAAAGAATTCAAGACTAATCGACAAATAAGAGAAGACTCTAGGCAGAAATATGTCTCCAACTATATAAGGAAAAGACGATGGTCATATATCGGTCATGTCCTACGAATGCAAAACAACAGAATACCATTGCAGGCACTCACTTGGGTTCCTGAGGGTAAGAGGAAAAAAGGAAGACCAAAAGAAACACTCAGAAGAACAATAATAAGAGAAGGAAGAACGTTGGGATTAAACAATGTGCAAGAGCTAAGAGGAGTGGCGTCACAACGTACAACCTGGAGAGCACTGGTTTCTGCCTTATGCGCCGTGTTCGGTGCTTAAAAAATTTATTATTATTATTTATACATATCAACAACAGATAACATAAAAGCAGGAACTGATGCTTTCTACAATTAACTTGACATGAGGCAGCAATGGTAGCTGGAGACTCCAATGCAAAAGCAGGTAATGAAAAAGTGGCCATGTGACTGGTGTTCATGGACTAGAATGAATAAATAAGAGAGGTGACAATCTGACAAGAAACACATGATAATAGGACACACCTGGTTTAAACAACATCCTAGACAACATTCCATTGTATGTGAAAAAGCCCAGGAAACTTCTTCATTCACTTTCAGAGGTCAACTTGAATTCGTTCAAAGAAAGCAGCAGTTAGCTTGAGGTTGTTGGTATCTCCTTAGATTTTCTCCAGGAATGGAACCAGCGATGGCGGAACGTGCTTTCTCCATTCCTCACATGTAAGGCACCCGTGAAGCTGATGCTCAGCGGTCATTTTATCGGTGGCACAATTACTCTTCAGCAGTTCTTATCTTTAGCTGCCCAGGAAACAACGTTCATAATCCAACTGACTACATACTGATACATGGGAGATGTAGAAACAGTTTAGACTTCTGTGAAAACTAGGCCAGAAACACAATGCAGCATCGATCACGTACAAGTAGTAGAAAAACTTAGAATAAAATTAGTCTTACGAGTAATGTGATCAAAATAGTATTAAGAATCGTCATGAGAAGAGTGAGAAGCAAAATACAATCAGAAATTGGTGATGAACTGTGTGGATTTGTAAAAGGTAAAGTCACCACTAATAACGTCATATACTGTATATTATGAGAACATTAAGAAAAGGAGCTACACAAGTAAAAAAAAATAAACTATACTTGTGCTTTATAGATGACACTAAGGTGCCTAAGAAGGCAAACCATGAAGAAATTATCAAAACGTTGGAAAGCACAAACATAAATGGCAAAGACCTGAGAATAATAAAAGAACATGTATTGTCAACAAACAGAATTGGGAAAACAAACAGAAAAGTTTCAGCAGATAAAACAGACTGTTAGGCAGGGTTGTGTGCCGTAACCTGACTTGCTCAATCTCATCTCATCATTATCTCATAAGTCGTTTCCTCTTCTATTGTTGGGTGTACAGGTTTCTTCTTCTTTGCCATCAGACTTCTACAATAATGACTGTAATAAAGGCAGTAGTCAACTTAAGGTTCCTGACATCTCGTTTACCCTCAGACTTCTACAATAATGACTGTAATAAAGGCAGTAGTCAACTCAAGGTTCCCGACACCTCGTTTACCCTCAGACTTCTACAATAATGACTGTAATAACGGCAGTAGTCAACTCAAGGTTCCTGACATCTCTAAACAGTTTTTTGTTGAAAGAAGTGGGTTGTTGACATATGCCACTCTGTTCACTGCTGTAAAATGGGCAGGACTGGAGCAGAAAAATGTAAGAGACTCGAAGAGTACCCCATTCACAGGAGAACAAACAGGCTAGGAAGAGGCAGGCTCAAGCGATGATAGGAAACTCTTTACAGGGCGATACAACAGGAGGCAATCTGATCATCAGAAGAAGTACCCCCATCTGACAAGTGGTTAGGCCCAGTATACTCCTTTACACTTTAAGGGGGGGGCGGGCCCACTTGGGTCATGACTCCCAAGTGTCTCAGCCTCCTGTTGTCTTGTATCGAAAATGAACCCATTTCGCTTATGTTAGCAACTTTAAAATCCACACCTCCGCCAACCGTGGAGGCAATTATGAAAGTAACAAAGAGAAGACAAATTATTCCATTCGTTCCGTCGCACATCACAACTAAGGACAAGTAAGCGAACCATACTAGCAAACTCAATCACAAAGAAAACACCACCAAGCTCAATTATCCAACTGTGGAAAAGAAGGTGCTTTCCTAATCTAAAATATGATATTCCAGGCATTGAAAGTAAAGGAAACTCAAAGAAAGCTTATAGCAACAAAATATATTGACCAAAAATTTCCAGCAAAATCCTGGACACATGCATGAACTGAAGGTTCGGCAAAAAATGCAATTGAAAATGGAGGAGCTGGCCCCCTCATTAAATTAAAAAAATAGAATTCACTCTATGGCAATTGCCACTGGCAAATACTGCAATAACTTCAATGCTGAAGCAGAGGCCCTGAAACAGGCAGCGGAAACTTACCGAGTACAAAGCACATGCAGAAAAACAGATAGTGATCTTTACAGATGCCCTCTCAGTAATAACAGCCCTGAAGAGCCACCATGCTAAAGGACTGAAAGATCTGATAAACTCACTTGAAAGCCTGGCCACATGTTTCAACAAGTGCACAGTGCAGTGGATACCAGCCCACTGCAACATTCCAGACAATGAAGAGGCGGATAAACTTGCTAAAGAAGGGGGAGCCCTGCAGAGAAACGATGTAGAGACAACTTATGACATGGCTAAAACAACTATAAAAGCCATATTCAAGTCCAAATGGGACAGAGCACCCAGGTCACATAAAAGATGATGCCTATCACCAGCTATCTAGGTGAGACCAGGGCATCATTTTTCACTTATGTACAGGTCACAACAGGTTGTGGTACCATCTATTTCACAAATACAGGATTGGTCCAACAGATCTCTGCTCCTGTGGCACCAGCCCCATGACAGTTGAACATCTGCTCAAGTAGAGAATTCCCAGGCAGCGCAATGGCTCTCAGGGTGAACATGCAATCAAATATTAAGGCAAACAGGTGACACAACACAGCCTGTTGTGTGACCTGCTCAATCTGTGTAGTGAAAATACAAGATTCACAGATGATACGCTAGGAATATCAGATGATGGATGTAATATTTAACTTCAGATACAGATGGAAGACATATCTCAGATAAAGGATAGAATAGCTCAACAAAAGCAGAGTTTTATGCAACAGATCTTTGTCAATGGAAAGATGAGAGTTTTCGAGTGTTATATAGAGCTGACTCTGTCATGTAAAAGTGAGTCATGGACTATCAGTAAACAAGCACGAAAATCCTTGGAAGCCAGAGATGTGGTGTTTCAGAAGTACAAGGGGCGTTCAGAAAGTAATGCACCACATCGTTTTTCTCAGGAGCTGTTTATTCAAAAAGCATGAAATTTATATACAATGTACATGGATATGTCATGTAAACATCGGTATTATTCAACATAATCCCCATCAACTTGTACGGCTTTATGCCAGCGCAAAACAAGTGCATGTATTCCTAGTCCGTACCAGATTTTGTCTTGATCATGTAGCCATTTCTTCGCTGCATGAATCACTCCTTCATCATCTTCAAACCTTGTACCACGGAGTGCATCTTTAATTGGACCAAATAGATGAAAATCAGAGGGTGCCAAATCGGGACTATAGGGTGGATGGGGTAGTACAGTCCAACCCAATTTAGTGATTACTTCACGTGTTGCCAGACTTGTGTGAGGGCGCGCATTGTCGTGAAGGAGAAGCAGATCTGCTGGATTCTTGTGCGGCTGAACTCTGCGAAAACGTTGATTGAGTTTTTTCAATGTCTTAATGTAAGCTTGCGAATTGATTGTCTTTCCTCTTGGCATAACGTCCACAAGAATCACACCTTTAATGTCCCAAAAGACAGTGATCATGACCTTTCCAGCTGAAGGAATTGTCTTGAATTTCTTTCTTCTTGGTGATTGCAGATGATGCCACTCCATTGACTGTCTTTTTGTCTCAGGTTCAAAATGATGTGCCCAGGTTTTGTCACCTGTAACGATCTTAGCCAAAAAGTTCTCTCCATCAGCATAGAAACGCTCCAACAATTCAGAAGAAATTGCTTTCCTTTGCAATTGGTGGTCATTTGTGAGACTTCGAGGAACCCATCTTGCTCAAACCTTAGAAAATCCGAGAGTTTTTATAACCGCATTTGCACTACCAATGCTGATTGACAGCTGTAAGGCCAAAATTGTTGAGTAGTGATTCGCCTATCAGTAAGAATAATGCCCTCAGCGCATTTCAACATTTCTGCGTTGGTGGCTGTGGCAGGACGTCCACAGCGCGGCCGATCAAGCAGCACCGTATCTCCACTTCCTGATTCTTTGAACCCAGTGACTGACTGTACTCCTGTCGACTGCAAAACTTCCATACACATCACATAGACGCTTGTGAATATTTACAACAGTTTCCTTCTCTGCAACGAGAAATTCTATCACAATTCACTGTTTATAACGCAAGTTGCTAACACGCTCCATTTCAACAGTTTAGGGCAGCCGTATTATTTGGCCAGTTGCGGTGCAATTTAATGCACACAATTGGCACATGCCATATTTGCAGTGTGCAAAATTTCATGCTTCTATCTTCATTATTAGCTGAGAAAAACGATGTGGTGCATTACTTTCTGAACGCCCCTCGTATGTTAGGAACAACATAGACAGCTACAAAGAGTATTCAGGATGTACTGCAAGAAGCCAGTGTGCAAAAAAAAAAAAAAAAAAAAAAAACAACTTATTACTCATATTCAAAGGAAGCAGTGCACTTTATTTGGGCATGTTATGAGAAGCTAGAAAATATTGTGACAATAGGAAAGATTGAAGGAAAATGAAACAGCATGACGAAAAGAGAGGATAATGAACAGTTTAACATCATGGTATGAAAGAAACCAACAACAGAACTGAAAAGCAGCATGGCAGCTGTGAAGAGACATGGTCACCTATGCAACTGGCACAGGACAGCTTAGTCATAACAGGGTGAATGATATACACTACAGTACTGGTACACACAATAGGCCATCAGTAGCAACAGGAAAGTTCTCAAGTAACTTCAGAGCAGAGGCCTTGAAAACTGCAGCAGAGGTTAAACTGACAGAAGAAAGCTCAGAGAGACAAGTTATTTTTTTCAGTAACTGCAACGCTGAAGAGCCAAAATAATGCAGACCTAGATGACCAAAGAGTAGTGCTCCACAAATTATTTCAACGATTCAGAAGAGTTGTGATCCAATGGATCCCATCTCACTGTAACATCCCTAGCAATAATGAGGCTGACAGATTGGCAAAGGAAGGTGGAAAGCTACCTCAGCCTGATATAAGCACAACTTTCAAAGAATCAAAGAGTTTTATCAGAATCAGATACAAGAACAAATGGGATGCAGAGCATCCAGGCCAAACATAAAATGATGCATATTACCAGCTCAGCAGAAAAGAACAAGTGGACTATGCACAGGCCACAACAGATTGGGATACCAGTTACTCAACAAGCTAAAAATTGGAACTGCCGATGAGCGTAACTGTGGCATAGATAAAACGACTGCTGAAAATCTGCTTCAAAGATGCCCAACATATGAGCAAAAGAGAAAGCGCACATGGCCACCACCAGTGCCATTCCCGGAAAAAATTCTATGGAGATATAAAAAGCCTCAAGCTGACCACTGCTTTCTTTGAAAATATTCAAGTAGACGCCTGAGAATGTATGGAGAAAAAGAAGAAGTATTATTCTTCTTCTTTGATCCATAGCCGCCAACCGTCAAAGTAGTCAGTGGCCATCACGCCTGGTGGCATCTTGTAGGGCAGCAACAAATTGATTCCACTTTGCTCGGTCGGCAGCCATCCTTCGTACAGTGACCCAACTCTGGTTCATTCTTTGCATCTCAGCTTCTACAGTTCTCCGCCAAGTTATTTTTGGTCGGCCTATCTTCTGAGGACGTGACCAACCCAACTCCAGCGTCTGCCAGCTATGGTGGTGTGCATGTCCTCCTGATTACTCCGAATAAGTAGTTCTTGGTTGCTGATGGTATTCGGCCAAAAGATTCGGAGAATTTTCCTTAGGCAGACTGTGTGGAAGGAGGACAGTTTCGACATTTCCTTCTCTGTTACTCTACAGCATTCCGCACCATAGAGAAGCACAAAAAGTACACAGCTCTCATACAGTCTTAATTTTGGTGTTTGTGCTGTACTGGGAAAACTTCCAAATGTTGTTGAGATTAGCAAAGGCTGTTCTCGCTTTATTCATTCTGTTGCTAATCTCCTTGCTTGTTCCGCCGTCAGGTGTTACTATGCATCCTAGATAAGTAAATGTGTCTCTGTTCTAACTGCTGGTTCCTTATTGTTATTGGCTCAGGACTGCCCACATTTAGTGTCATGACCTCTGTCTTCTTCAGATTGATGTTCAGACCAACCTGCTGGCCATACTTATTCAGTCTATCGGTTTTTTTTTTGGATGTGTTGATGTGAATGCGCGAGTAGTGCAATGTCATCTGCATATTCCAGGTCTTCCAGTGTAGAAAACGTTGTCCATCTAATTCCTCTTGGACTGCCCTCTGTTGTCTGGCGCATCACTCAATCTATGACTGTCAAAAATAATGTTGTTGATAAGGGACATCCCTGTCGTGCTCCTGTTTTCACTTCGAAAGTTAGATTACTCAATCCTACACTGCATGTAAAGTTTGAATAGAGGCTTTTTATGATGGAAACAATGCAGCTGGGAAATTCCATAAGCCCTCAGTATTTTCCATAGGCTGTCCCTGTATATGTTATTGAAAGCCTTTTCAAAATCAACAAAGTTAATGTATAGCATATAGGACATCTAATCTACTTAAAAAAAAAAAAATCACATTTTTATTTATAGAATTATGCCAGGCCTAATGTATCACAGTAAGCAAATAATCCAATGTTTAATATATCATTAATCTGAATACCATATAATTCTTTATTATTAAGTCAACAGGTAAGTGGCATATGCTGTTAATGTGCTCAGGTTTAAAAATAAAAAAAAAGCACATATATGTTGATACATTTCCAGCAACATATAAATATTAGAATTAATGAGGATTTTTTTTTTTTAAATGTGGGCATTAATTTTAAGATGATAAACATAATAAAACTTCTTGTTCAATGAAGCAATAAACTCAGCTAGAAATACTTCTCACAGTGACGCCAACAAAAATATATTTTGTCTTTGACTGCTTGAGTCTATATTTCTTCTCTTTTTGTTTTCTCTCTGTGACTGTGAATCTTCTTCTTCTTTGATCTTTAGCTGCCAAAGCAGTCCGTGGCCATCATGCCTTCGTGCAGTGCCCCAGCTCTGGTTCACTCTTTGCATCTCGGCCTCCACAGTTCTTCATCAAGTTGTTTTTGGTTGGCCTCTCTTTCACTTTTATTTCCTTCAGGGGTCCATAGCATAACTGTTCTTGTGATGGCATCAGGGTCTCTTCTCAGGACGTGACCAACCCAACTCCAGCATCTGCCAGCTATGATGGTGTGCATGTCCTCTTGATTGCTCTGAATAAGCAGTTCTTGGTTGGTGATCGCATTCGGCCAAAAGATTCAGAGAATTTCAAAATTTCCTTCTCTGTTACTCTCCAGCATTCCGTACCATAGAGAAGCACAGAAAGTACACAGTGACTCTGGATGATGAAGGCTAAACCCCAAAATGTTCCATGTTTTTGTTGTATTGTTCAACTGTAAAACTGACTTTAAAACTAGTCTTTGTTTTCTTTGACAAGTCTATTCACCTTTTTTTGTTTCCACCAGGAATCCATTGTACTTTCACTTTGTTGAATTTATAGCTGTTCTTATCAGTGCTTCTGACAACGGTAATTTGTTATTATAAGTAATGCAGTTATGACTGACAAATGAACATGCCACTCTCTACAGAAGTAATCAGCTGATAATGTTTTGAAGGAACTTTTATAAATTCTTTATAGAAGTCATTAGACCTATGGTAATATTTACAAATCATATTCTACAGATGTAGTCTCCTGAGACTGTTGGCCAATTCAGGCTCAGAGAATACAACCATGGTGTGATAAATAGATAAATATTTAAGGATGCAGAATCCTCAAAAAGTGCTAGAAATGAAAATGTGAAGGATGTAATGATTTCATACAATATTAAATTAACACTGCATTAAGAAGAACTAATACCTGAATATGATGGAGGGACTGAAATAGTATAACAAGATCACCAATGTACTACTGATGACAAGAACCAGACAGGAGGGACTGAAATAGTATAACAAGATCACCAATGTACTACTGATGACAAGAACCAGACAGGAGGGACTGAAATAGTATAACAAGATCACCAATGTACTACTGATGACATTCACCAAGAGCTGACGCTCAGTGACAGTGGATCAAAGAAGAAGAACTGATGACAAGAACCAGACAGGTGCCACTGGAGCAAGAGGTGAGAAGAAGCCTCTGCAGTTGGACAGGACATACACTGAGAAAAACCATCTCATAGCATTACATGGCAGCTCTTGCCCTGGAATCAACAGGGTAAGAAAGGCAGAGGGAGACCAAAAAATACACGGAGAAGGGAACTGGAGATAGACATGAAAGGGATAAAGAAAACATGGAAAGACCTTGAAAGGATGATTTGTCATGAATTAGTTGAGAACCTATACTTCTTAGGGAGTTGAAAGGTGATGATGAATGAAAAATAATGTAACTAGTCTAGAGAAGTAGAATTCATACACAACATGTGAAAGTTATCTTAAAAATGCTTCTTGTAACAGAAACAGCTGGACCACCCGAAGAAACCTGAACTTCACAGAGACCCCTAAATATTCTGGCACTTAGAGGCCAGCTTCATTTGTTCTGATTATTTTACAATACGACATGGCCTGGCCATGCATCTAGCGACAAAGTATCTTATATTAACATGTATCATAAACTTTCTTAAAAATTTTCACATCTAAAAGTAAGTATGGTTTATAGTTACAATAAATCTAGTACATGCAAGAAATATTGTGTAACAAATTACCAGTTAAGTGAAAGTTATGGTAAAGAATTTCACATAAAACTTTTTTTTAAATCTGGGAATGAGGGACTACTATCCCCAAACCAACTTGACACAGGTGGCAGACTGCGAACATCCTCCACAAATAGTGTATAGTTGCTGAATCAGGGGGGGCAACCCAATAAACAGCTGTGAACCAACTGGAGTAGTTCTGGAAAGTCAGGTGTGACAGTGAGCAGCACTGCTATTTCTACAAAATGTCTCACATGCTTAATGAAATGACTGTCAGGCAAGCAGGAAGTGTCTTAAAACTTCCATTGCCTCTGCTGCCTCAAAGGTAGGAGTTTCTCCAAAGGCTAGTGGAGATCCTCTTAAACAAACCCCAGTGGGCAACTGAAACCTCTTGGCTATCCTGATGAAAAATTATGTTCCATAGGACATCTCCTAGAAAGGGCTTCCCCTGTCTTGGATGGCTGTGTTTTATTTTCCTTAATTGACTTGTCCATGTTTGTTGAAGTTTTTTGTGGTTTAAATTTTTTACAGGATGGGGTAACCAGCCCCATGCCCAACCCTCCTTAGTCGCTTTCTACGACATGCAAGGCATAATAACATAATAGTAACAATAATAACAGTGGATCTTTAAACTAGTGTTTTCTCCACTAAGATGAGTGGAACATAGTGATTTTCAACCTCAAAGATGTGAAACATGACAAATACCAAATACAATTTTGATCTCAAATAAAAGTGGTTAAAAGAAGTAATGAGGATGCTCTGAAAGAGGCCAGAACACAAACCTTATTATACACATCAGAAGAAGCAGCCCACTTATTTAGAACGTGTAATGAGGAACAAAGCATCCGACTGGCAGAATGGTTAGCGTTTGCCTCTCACTGCAAACTCACTGGGTTCTGGGTTGGAAACCTGGTAGAGTCACACTAAACTCTACCCCGCCATAAAGGGGTACCTGACTCTGCTCTAGGGTTAGGGAAAGCAAAGGCAGTGAGGAAGGGAGCGGGTCATCCCACCTCATAAAGCTGGACCTAGTATACACCCATGTCCCATATGGCAATGTCTACTATGGGACTTCATCTATTTTTGCCATCACCAACCAAGAACTTCTTACTCAGAGAAATCAAGAAGATATACACACACCATTATAGCAGGTAGATGCTACAACTGAACCGACCATGTGCTCAGAAAAGACCCAGACACTACCATCAAAAATGCTATGGTATGGACTCCAGAAGGAAGGCAAAAACAGAGTCTGACTAAAAATAACTTGGCGGAAAACTGGGGGGAGGCGAGATGAAAAGCATGAACCAGAGTTTGGACACCGCACGAAGAATGGCCACTGACTGAGCAAAGAGGAAATAGTTTGTTCCTGCCCTACAAGATGCCACTAGGCATAATGGTCACTGACTTCTTTCTCAGTCGCTGACTAAGGATTCAAGAAGACACTGCCACACAACAAGAATTAACAGTGAAAATATGAAAGAATGAAATTGAAATGTGTTCCATCTGGTTCACAACTATTGCAGCTCATACGCATGCCATAAAGCAGGTGCTACCGTATGTGAGGATCCAAGCAGAAGCAGATACAATGGCATAATAGTACTCAAATTTCATAACAATGACTGTTCAGCAATAAGGAGATAGCGGCCATTTTGTAATAAAGAAATAAAGACAAATAATGAGCGCTGTTCACATTTCAGGCAATTCTACCATTCCAATGTGTACATTCTGACCAAGGCAACTTAATACTACTGTAAACTATTCAATCCATTTCAAGCATCATTTAACTCTGCAAGCTATACATTCTAACCTGGGCAACTCTAATCACCGCAACCTATACAATCTAATTTAAACAACTGATACAGAAAATCAGGAGTTGTACAAGGAATACACAAAGCAGATTAAAAAACGAGTCAGACAAGACAAACAACAATACATAAACGACACCTGCAGGAAAATAGAGGAAATGCGCGAACAGGGATTGAGTAAGAATATGTTTTCTGAAGTAAGAACATTGAAAAACAGCAACTTTAAATCATCACCCCGAGCAATAAACGACAAGAAAGGCGACACTCTAACAGAACGTAAAGATATTCTGAACAGATGGAAGGAGTACTGTCAAGAAATGTATACGGAAATAAACAAAGCGGCAGATAACAACGTCATGAATGAAGCGGAACGTGAACCAGAACCTACCATAGAGGAAGTCCGGAATGCAATCAAACACTTAAAAAGTGGAAAATCTCCTGGTTGTGATGAAATAACAGCTGAAATGATACAGGCAGGAGGAGAAGGCAGCGCTCGTATATATCATGCATTATGCTGCAAGATCTGGCAAAGCGGAATTTGGCCCAAGGAATGGAAACGATCAATTTACATACCCTTGCCAAAAAAGGGCAACCTGAAACTGTGCACAAACTACAGAACTATAGCTCTTATAAGCCATGCCAGCAAAATACTTTTACAAATCATAATGAAAAGGATGCAACAAAAGCTAGAAACAGAAATAAATGAAGTACAGGCGGGTTTTCGACCAGGTAGAGGCACTAGAGATCATATATTCAACATGAGGATCATCATAGAAAAGTGTAGAGAATTCAACGTTGACCTACATACTTGTTTCATTGATTACACCAAAGCTTTCGATTGTGTAACAACATCAGCAGTTATGGGCTATTATGAAAAATATGGGATTTCCAAACCACCTTATACAACTCATCGCACTGCTGTACCAAGAACAACAGGCAGCCGTAAGAATAGAGGGGGAAATATCAGAATGGTTTGAAGTACAGAAAGGAGTAAGACAAGGCTGTACCCTTTCCCCTTACCTGTTTAACATTTATGCCGAGAATATCATGAGAAACGTAAGAGATGACCAAGAACACACAGATTTTGACTCATTTAACATCGGCGGGTACCAGATCCCGGAAATCAGATATGCTGACGACACAGTCCTCTTATCGACCAACCCAAAAGGACTTGAACAATTACTTCTGTCCACCAAAAAGACACAGCGAGGCCCAGAATCTATACCTAAACACCAAGAAGACCAAAGTATTGACAACAGACAAAGTAAAGACCAAACCAGAAATTGAAATTGATAACGAAGAACTGGAAAGTGTCAATGAATTCGAATACTTAGGATCAATCATTAACAGCTCTGGCGACTGTGCAGTAGAAATTAAAAGAAGACTTGCAATTGCTTCACATAAGCTAATACAGATGAAAAACCTATGGCAAGGCACAAGCAAAGAAACAAAGTTACAACTGATCAGAGCATGTATATTCCCAGTAGCAACATACGGCTGCGAGACTTGGACACTCAATAAAACAGTTGCAAAAAAGATTACATCATTCGAAATGAAATGCTACAGAAGGATGTTGAGAATACCCTGGACAGAAAAAAGACCAACAGAGAAGTACTGCACTCACTAAACGTACAGGAACATTGGCTCCTAAATACCATCGCAATAAGGAAGCTGAAATTTTTCGGTCATATAAAAAGACATAATAGTCTGGAAAAAACAGTGATGGAAGGCATGGTCCCTGGAAAAAGGGGAGGGGGTCGACCTAGACGACGGTGGACCCAGGACATCACAGAGAGTCTGAACTTGTCTTTGGCTGATGCAGGTCGACTTGCCCAGAATCGTGATGCGTTCAGAGCAGCTGTAATGGAGACAACGTTCTGGAAAGAATATGTCACATGATGATGATGATGTCACCACAGGCTATACATTCTAACTTGGGCAACTCTAATCACCACAACCAATACAATCTAATTTAAACAACTGATGTCACCACAGGCTATACATTCTAACCTGGGCAACTCTAATCACCGCAAGCTATACAATCTAATTTAAACAACTGATGTTACCACAGGCTATACATTCTAACCTGGGCCACTCATACTACATCACTGTATACACCATAAGCTGAGCAACTCATGCCATGGCATGCATTTTAACTTCAGCATCCCATAACTCTTACTTACTTAGTCGTTCCTCTTCTACTGTGAGGTGTAGAGGTTTGTAAGAGAGAGAGCAATATTATTCTATCAGCCGTCTTCCTCCTGGCTTGGTTCCATTCTAGTCCTCGGTCCTTCAAAGATTGTCTAATGTTGTCCTCCCAGCAGACTTTGGGTCGTCCTGGAGGTCTGGATCCCTGGCTCTTAGTTTTCCATGCTTGCCGTGGTAGCCAATCTTCTCCCATTCTGCAGACATGGCCAAACCATCTCAATTGGGACTGTTCTACTTGGGTCTGCAGGGGTTGGGTTTTTAGGCCTTGACGTATCGTCTGGTTGTGGACCATGTCTCTTCTTGTTACTTCAACCACCTTCCTCAGATACCTCATTTCTGAGGTTTGGATCTGGCTTTTGTGGGTTGTAGTCATTGCCCATGACTCGCATCCATACGTCAAGACTGGGGCATAGGTGGAGCGGTATACAGCCATCGTCTTCTTATCAACTTCTCTTTTGCTGAGGAATCCTCGATTTATGGCCTGAAAAAGTCTCCCAGCTGCTGCTCTTCGGGTAGCCAACTCTTCTTTGATGCCTCCCTTCCGGTCTATGACAGCTCCAAGGTATTTAAAGTGGTCGACCTGCTCCAGGACCTGTTCTCCCAGCTTAATCTGATGTCTTCTTTCCTCTCATGATGTCACCATGGTTTTTGTTTTCGAGCTGCTTATGATCATTCCTCTCTTCTCTAGCTCTTCTTTCCAGACTTGCAGGTTGGATTGAAGATGTGCCTCTGATTTAGCAATCAGGGCAACATCGTCAGCAAATGCCAGCTCTGAAATACAGACCTGTCTCATCTTCCAGTACCCCATTGAATACTTTCCTGTCCTCTCCTTACATGCCTTGGTGAGAATCTCATAACACACCCAGCTTCTGGCCTGGGCATCTCATAACATGGCAAAACGTGTATTCTAGATTGGGCATCTTATATCACTGCAAGCCATATACTGTATCCTAGGCATCTTACACTACTACAAGCTGTACATTGTAACCTGGCCATTTTATATAAATACCAGCTATACATTCAACCTGGGCATCTTATATCACAGCAAGCTATACATTTTAGCCTGGTCACTATATACCACTACAAGCTATACATTCTAACCTGACCATTTTATATCAATACAAGCTATATAATCAAACCTGGGTATCTTATATCACAGCAAACTATAAATTCTAAACTGGGTATCTTATACCACTACAAGCTATACACTCTAACCTGGCCATTTTATATCAATACAAGCTATATTCAAACATGGGCACCTTATATCACAGAAAGCTATTCATTCTAACCTGACCATCTTATATCACAGCAAGCTGTACATTCTTACGTGGGCATCATATACCACTACACTCACATATTCTAATTAAATGACTGCCTCTTCAGGATCACTGTCAGTAAGTGCATCAACAGCTGACACTGACATGTTTCCTGAATCAAGGTCAATGAAGCTCTCAGAATAGATACTTGGAACAGGTCTTTGGCCTTGATCTCTGGACTCTGAATATGCATCAGGACAGCTACTGTATAAAATGTTACTGTATAATGCTGTGTCTTGCAGTGCAGCATCACGTTTACCAAATATCTCATGATCATTTGGTCTGGAAATAGGAGTGGTTGGACTTTGAACTTTCTCAGATTTACAAGAGATGAATCCAAGCCCAGAGTTATCGTCCACGCTAAATGACAGGTTGTCATTTTCAATATTTTCATCCTGCCAATGAGAGCAAGGTTGAGTCTTTTTATAAATACCAAACAGGGGCAGGCCAAGAGAGCTTATATTATGATCATCAGTGTCATCACTGTCATCATCATCCCACATACTCTGCCATTTCTTAGTTTTATTTTCACGGTGAAGACTGTTAGGCTTCCGCTGAGTTTCAAGGTTGCTCCTTTGATTCAGGCCAGCAAACAGCTCTTGTGCTATTTCTTCATGCCTCCTCTTGTTTTCGTCGTCATCGCCACCAGCTCCTACGATCAGAAATTGTTCTTCATTTTCTTCCTCATCATCTCTCCATTTGGTTTTAGCTTTCACAATATAACTGGACACTTTAGAAGAGCCTGAGGATGAAGTTTTGCTATTTTCCACTGTTGGTGACTGTAGTATATTTAACCCAGACTCTGGTATATCACCTGCACTGCTCAGTGTTGCTGGTGCTACATTACTGTTAGCCTTGTGCTCTGACAGCTTCACATACCTGGGCTTGAGAATGCCACCTCCTTGAAGCAGATTTTTGACAACCAACTCATCAAGAAAAGACAGTGACACATCTACTTCGGTTTTTTGCAAGTGAAACATAATCTGGGACCTCAACAGTAAATCTTCTGGGTGTTGAAGTAATTCTTCTAGCTCATCAAGGCAGCAGTTTACAGATGGGTTTTTAAATAGCTGTTTATAGTTGAACTTCTGTAGCCAATCCTTCACATGGTCTACCTGTAAGCAACCACCTAAGACAAGTTTAGTTATTGCAACAAGACAACAGCACTGAATGTTTGTCAGATCTTCACTCTGACTGTTATCAATCTCTTTAGAACGCTCTTCTGGTGGTTTAATTATGATAACCTTTTTATGTTTTGAGTTTGACATTTCCCTGGCCAATAACTGTTCTGCTAACAACAAAAATGATGTGCCTGAAAGGCTTTCTCCAATGATAGGTGCTAATACTCCAAATAATTGTAAAGATAATAAGACAACAGACTGGCTTGAATTAGGATTATTTAGTACATGAAGAAGTGCAGCTGTTAACTTCTGAAGAGAGTCATCTGAAATATTCTCATTATTTATGGATACTTTTTCCATCTTTGATAGCACCAAATCAATGAAGAGGTCCCTAGTTTGTGAGTTAAGTTTCAACTCCAAAATGTTAAGATATGTATCCAGGTACCTGTCAATGTCAACTGCTAATCTCTCAGTCAAGTCACTGATCATATGGAGTGTGTCGTTCATGAACTGTCTGTCTGTGGTCTTGTTAATTTGTTCAAAAAGTCTGGTACACACAGCTTTTACATTTGCAGGATTAGCCATTGCATGAAGAAGGTGTGTTGTTCTAACCTGAATGGCTGGATCATCATCCATCAGACACTCAACAACAGCCACCTGATGCTGAGCTGCAAATGAAGACCTCACCTTTGATAAAGAAATCAGGAGGCCTAGACCTTGATACTTCATGCCATTACTAGCATCAGGGGATAACAGCTTTCCTATGCAGCGTGAGCATAAGTTCAAGAGCTCTTCATTAGCATTAATCTGAGTGGTTGTCAAAACACTCTCAACCAGAACAGCAAGGGATATAGGTTCTGTCACTTTTGTTTTTTCAATAAGAGTCTGAAGCAGTGGAGCAATTGCTTTGCTCAGCTGGGAATCTACAGATCCTAAATATCCTAGGATTTTCAGCAAGGAGATCTGCAGCCATGGTAGAGGAACCATATGATAATAGTAGTTGGTACCAAAACCTCTGTGATTGATTTGGTCAAGAATGTGTAAAAAGCTGGGACCCAGGCCAACAAATCTGTCCGGATTTTCACCACTAAGAGTAAGAAAGAAATTTATTACAGCTGTCAACACACCAGGGTCCCTTGAGGTCAAAAATGTGTTCAGCTGGGGTAGATATGGCTGTAACAGAGCCGGAGCACCGAGATAAAATGACCGTAAACAATGGAGGGCCTTTTCTCTTACAAAATCATGTGAATGTCTCAGTTTCTTGATTACCTCAGGTAAAATACTTGGTATGGCTTCTTCCCCAACAAGTTCACCAGCAACCAGCAAAGCAGTGCAGTTATTTGCCATGTTGGAACTCTTCAAGTCACGAATAAGAGTTGCCATCATCAGCACGACCATGTCATGCCGTGAATGCAGCAGCAAACAACTCAAGAGGTAGCCCAGCCGTTTTTCAAACCCTTGACCCTGCTGTGCCAAGTTCACAGCATAAATAGCTGCAAAGGAAACATCATAACCAAGAATATGACAAAAAATGATCTTAGTGAAGCAGTTTTTCACAACTCCGAAAGAAGAAATCAAGTCTGACTGTTTCAGTTTCTGTTGTATATTTGCCAACTCTGTATGCACGATACTTGCTTCATGTGACTTAGATCTAGCTCGATGAACAAATTTCATAAAATGTTGAACTTCTTGGCTGGGTAACTGCCTATTTGTAGGTTGTGCAGTTTTTCCTCCAATAAAACTTTGGGTGAGGAGCTTTGGCAGAGAGGCCAAAGTTTTTTCCATTATCTGGCTCATGCTGATAGATAGCTAAAGTTGTGTTCTCTTTACATGGATTTCCTGCTAAAATTATTCATAGTTAACAGGTTTGTTACATTAGTATCTGCTAGGTGTCTGTTGAATCACTGAACAGTGTAGGATAGTCTGATCTGAAACAGGAAAAAAGTGATAATATGAGACTACTCATAAACATAATAAAATATCTCATAATTTCATCATGATATTAAGGCATGTAAGTTAGTGGAAAACGAGTAATAATAGCCTCTTCAGTCATAACTGACTTTGGGAATGCGTCTCTGAGGTGACAGCCCTCAGCTACTTATTTTCCTGGTGTTCCTTTCGATGTATTGTCCTCTCTTCTGCTTGCTGTGAGAGCTTCTTTTCTTCTGTGAGGTGGCGCCGTAGATAGCACCACCACTTGGTGCGATCAACAGCTTCATCCTCCTACGTTGCCGGATTAATGTCCAGTGCCCTTATGTATCTCTTGCACACATCTTTGAATCCCAGCTGTGGTCACCCAACTGTTTTTTTTTGCCATCTGCCAGTTGTCCGTAGATAATATTTTTCGGGATGCGACCATCTTCCATGCGGCAGACATGGCCAAACCAGCGTAGGAAAATGAGTATAAGGTATAAAATCTTAATTTAACCGATATGCAGACTAAGACATATACTTTTTCTCTCGCACACAGTATACAGCTGTATTCACCCTGTGTAGTTCCCAGGAGTCTCTGAGAAGACTAGAAAGAATAGGATTACCGCTCCCTCAGGCATGCCATAAAAAGGCAACTAATGTGAGGCTGTGCCTGGGGCTGGCAATCTTATCAAGTAACATAAAATGCTGCAGAAACAATTGCTGCAGGCTTCAGTGCTTCGATGCAAGCTTCTTGCAAGTAAGACAGCTACAGTGGTGGCTCCATGCTCCATACAAGCAAAACAGGAATGAATGAATAAATACAGCTGTATTCTTATGCAGGATTTCAGACCTGGAATTTACTAGACTGACCACAAGCGTCAGCTATTAATATCATTTATTATTTTTATGTATTTTGACAGGATCAAATGTGTAATTAATGAAAACTGCTACACTGTGTCCATAACCCCTTATCCAAACACCCAAAAATCAGAATATTCTGAAAACTGAAAGTTTCTTCACGCCACTTTTTGTTTCAAATTCGGCTGATTTGAGCTATTTTAGATGAAGTTTGGATATTTTTGCTACTTTTTTACTGGGATTTGGATGTTATCTGAAAATTAAAAAATCGTGGTTTCCAAAATATACAATTCTCCAAGCATTTTAGATAAGAGGTTATTGACTTGTAGACAAATACCAGTGTAACAAGAGGTCAGGAAAAGACATTAGTGGTCGACAGGACACATATGCTAGGAAAAATAAGAAACCAACTAACATGACCACAAGGCAGTTCTTGTTCTGAAATACCTAGGACAAACGAAACACAGGGAGGCCAAAAATGCACAGAGATCTGGAAAAGGGCATCAGGATAAAGACAACAGAGAATAATTTGAAAAGATGGTGCAAGACTGGAAGGCCTGGCATGAATTAAGTGAACACTTATGCTCCAGAGGCAACAAAGAGACAATTACTTGTCAATATTGACCTCAGTATCCTAATGGACTGCCCCGACCGCAAAACACGAAACCAGAATTGGTTTTTGGAACGTCGGAACTATGAATGAGGCAGGAAAGCTGAGACAAATCACAGCAGAGATGAGGAACTACAAGATACATATCCTGGGAATAAGCGAGAGCAGATGGACAGGTAAGGGGAGAATAAAAACAGCTACAGGGGAAACAGTACTTTATTCTGGCAGAGAGGATGGTCAGCACAATGAAGGTGTAGCCATTATCCTGAAGAAAGGAATGGAAAGGTCTTTACTGGAATGGAAACCCATTAACAACAGACTGATAAGAGCAAGACTGAGAGGGAGGTTCACCAACACCACAATTATACAATGCTATGCACCAACAAATGACAGCGATGAAGAGATCAAGGACGAGTTCTATCAACAGGTACAAAAAGAAATGGAAACTACACCCAGGTACGATCTCATTATAGTAATGGGAGACCTAAATGCGAAAGTGGGAGCACACAATAATTATAACGAAAGAGTAATGGGGAAATGCGGCAGTGGAACAGCAAATGAGAATGGGGACAAATTAATAAGCTTCTGCAGTATTAACAACCTGGTCATTGGAGGAACACTTTTTCCACACAAGGAAGTGCACAAGTTAACATGGGAATCACCAAACGGACAAGACAGAAATGAGATAGATCACATAATGATCAATCGCAGGTGGAGACATGCGCTACAAGACGTGAAAGTAAGAAGAGGCGCAGATGTGGGAAGTGATCATCACCTAGTAGTAGCAAGACTGAAAGTGAAACTCAGAGCTGCTGTACCAGTTGCAAACAGAAAAGATACAACATCACGAAACTGAAGGATCCCCTCACCAGAAAAGCTTTCGTGGTCGACGTAAAGAGAAGATATGAGATTATCAAAAGCCAGGAAAGAACAGAGACCGATGATGTTGACCAGAGATTCAACACCATCTCAACAATATACAAGGAAAGCAGCAAGCCATGCTTGGGATTCCAGGAAAGAAAGAGCCAAGACTGGATAACACCTGATACGCTAAACACCATAGCGAAGAGAAAGGAAATGAAAAGAAAGAAAACAGAAGCTAAGTCTCCCAGGTTAAAGGCAATATATAGTGAACAGTACAGTCAGCTGGACAAGGAAGTTAAACGTCAAACCCGTGCTAACAAAAGGACATTTCTGGATGACCTTGCAAGACAGGCAGAAGAGGCAGCACTGAGAAATGAACAAAGCACAGTATACAAAATAACTAAAATCATCAGTGGAAAATGAGGTGCAAACAATATTACATTAGTAAGAGATAAGTACGGAAATCTCATCACGACAGTAGAGGGACAGGAAACAAGATGGGCAGAGCATTTCAGAGAAACTCTGAATAAGGAACCACCAGAGACACAATTGAATGTTCCTGAGGCTGAAAATGATCTAGATGTTAATACAGACATCCCACGAAAAGAAGAAATCATCACAGCAATCAAAGGGTTAAAGAATGGAAAAGCTCCTGGTCATGATAACTTAAATGCAGAGCTATTTAAGACTGACCCTGAGCTAGCAGCAGAACTATTAGAACCACTATTTGCACAAGTCTGGAAAACAGAGACAACACCAACAGAGTGGAGAAAAGGAATAATTGTCAAATTGCCCAAGAAGGGAGATCTTGCAGACTGCAATAATTGGAGAGGAATAACTCTTCTCTCAGTTCCCAGCAAAATACTAGGCAGGATAATTTTAGAGAGAATCTCAAAAGCAGTAGACCACAAACTGAGGAAAGAACAAGCAGGATTTAGAAAGAACAGAAGATGTGTAGATCATATATTTACCCTCAGGAACATTATAGAGCAGTGCTCAGAATGGCAAAGACAGCTGTACATTAATTTCGTTGATTTTGAAAAGGCTTTTGACAGTATACATAGGAACAGTTTACGGAAAATACTGAGGGCTTATGGAATTCCAAGCTGCATAGTGTCAATTATAAAAAGCCTTTATGCCAACTTTACGTGTAGCATTGGGCAGAGCAACCTAACCTTTGAAGTGAAGACAGGTGTACGACAGGGATGCCCCTTATCAACCACTCTTTTTTAACAGTCATAGACTGGGTGATGCGCCAGACAACAGAGGGCAATCCAAGAGGAATAAGATGGACTACATTTTCTACATTGGAAGATCTGGAATATGCAGATGACATTGCACTGCTAGCACATTCACATCAACACATCCAGGAAAAAATGGATAAACTCAATAAGTATAGCCAGCAGGTGGGCTTGAACATCAACCTAAAGAAGACAGAGGTCATGACGCTCAATGTGAGCAACCCTGAGCCCATATCAGTAAGGAATCAGCAACTGGAACAGACAGATGCCTTCACATACCTAGGATGCATAGTAACACCAGACGGCGGAGCAAGCAAAGACATCAACAACAGAATGAACAAAGCAAGAACAGCCTTTTTTAGTCTAAACAACATCTGGAAGTCCTCTCAGTACAGCACAAGCACAAAATTAGGATTATATCAGAGCTGTGTGCTTTCTGTGCTTTTCTATGGCGCGGAGAGCTGGAGAGTTACAGAGAAGGAAATGTCGAAATTGTCCTCTTTTCACACAACATGCCTAAGAAAAATTCTCCGAATCTTTTGGCCAAATACCATCACCAACCAAGATCTGCTTACTTGGAGCAAGCAAGAGGACATGCACACCATCATAGCTGGCAGACGCTGGAGCTGGGTTGGCCATGTCCTCAGAAGAGACCCCGATGCCATCACAAGAACAGCTATGTTATGGACCTCTGAAGGAAAACGAAAGAGAGGCCGACCAAAAACAACTTGGCGGAGGACTGTGGAGGCTGAGATGCAAAGAATGAACCAGAGTTGGGGCACTGTACGAAGGATGGCCGCCAACCGAGCAAAGTGGAATCAATTTGTTGTTGCCCTACAAGACGCCACCAGGCATAATGGCCACTGACTGCTTTGACGGTCGGCGGCTATGAATCAAAGAAGAAAGAATCCTAATGGACAGACAGCAGGGGTTGACAACTCAGCAAAGCTAAGCAATTATGTCAGAAATTTAAATTAAACAGATGTATTACCTACAATATGTAAATAGATCTGTTGTACAAGTTTATGTATGTCGAGTGGTGGCGTGATTACAGCGTTAATTTCTCAGTTCAAAACCAAGTAGCATCACACTGTCTACCTGACTCTGCTATTAAGTTTGGGAAGGCAAAGGCAGCAAGGAAGGAAACCGGTTATCCAAACTTATAAAGCTGAGACCTAGCATTGTGAAGTCTGTAACACTTCACCCCCCTATGGGAGTAACTGCTATGGACCACCTTTACCTTTTTGTTTCAACTGCCTGGCTTTGATCAGTAGAGAGTAACATCAGAACCTACCAGTGACATCCAACTCAGGCCAGACTTAAAATTATATGACAGGCATACAAGATGGGCTGTGTTTTAATTCTGATGAACTAGACGGAGTATTTTAGGCCCATGCAAATTTTGATATGCGAGCCATACATTAACGTCGGAGAAAGAGAAGGGGGTGTGTGTAATATGAACCGAACATACAACATCATCTCAACCTGTAACCAGTCATGGGTCGTAGGGGTGCCATGGTGGAAGCATCAGCAGACAGGGTCCTCCACTGCTCTCTATCCTCAGCAATGCTTACAAGTGTGGAAAAACCATGCCCTGCCCATTCTTTGATGTTATCAGCCCAGGATTTTCTTTGCCTTCCTCTTCTCCGTTTACCTTCGACTGTTCCCTGGAGGATCGTTTTCGAAATGGAGTCATGACGAGTTACATGCCCAAACCAGGCGAGCTTTCGACGTTTCACTACTGACAAAAGATGTTCTTGGTGGCCTGTATAGGTGTTTATTTTCTCTCTAACATAGACATTTGTTTTGTGCTCTTTATAGCAAATGCGCAAAATTCTTCTATGACATTTATACTCGAAAGCCTGAATCCTTCGCTCCGTATTTGCAGTGAGTGTCCAGCCCTCACACCCATACAAGAGAATAGATAATACAAGTGATTTGTACAATTTGATCTTCACAGGAAAACTGATGTTACTTTTCCAGATCACATTCAGCATTGACATGGCAGCTGAGGCCATCTCAAGTCTCATACAACATACTATCAGTTAAATTGGCAAGTCAAAATGAAAATATGAAAGTATCGCTCTCAAACTCATGATCAACCTAATTTACATTAGTTACCTCTGAATCGCGTATAGTACGCGTATATATGTCTGGGAAACTTTGACTTCTCTGTTCTTAACAACAATTTAAAAAAAAAAATTAAACTGATGAGGTAAATCATAAGTAGGCCTATTGATAACTTACGACTGCAATTATTAAGGAACTGGGAGAAACATCAGAAAACTCCTCGAAATCTGAGTCATGTTATAAATGAAAATGCTACCAGACACATTTGTAGGCCATATGAGGACCTATATCGAATGTATAATAGTCTTCTTGAGTTGGGCCAACTGAAATTTTCGCGTAAGCGAAGTGATCCGATAATTGTCACTATTACTAGGCCTATATACTTCCATAGCTTATTGGCGAACGAGTGAGGTCCCTTCGACAATAATGACGTAAAAGTGTTAATACACCAGTTGCCACATGTGAACTGAAATAGTTTCTTGGCATTAGGTGGAACTTAAATATTTGACGCTAGAAGTTATATTGTTTGGGTTAGTTATTTTATAACACTTTGCGGACAATCAGAAATAAAAAAATATATTACGATTTTCTTTGTTTGTGTTAAAACTGAGTTGCTTCCTAGTTAGGCACGCAAAAAAGAAAAAACAACAAAAACAAAACATTATTCTGTTGCTTTCCTGGCACAGCGAAACAAAAACTTTTGATTACGAAAGGGTGATCCAGCAAGTGTAAACTGTGGGGTCGGTTACGGCCTTGGTGATATGACTGAAAATTAAACAAAGAAGCTAACAGAATCGTTTTTTCGTCTTTAATTTACTATATTTTGTTTGGATGGTCTACTATAGCCAAGGCTGCGTTTCTGCTGGGACTAGCTGGAGGAGATTGCCGAGTCAGCGAGTCCTCAGCACTGTCGTCTGCAGCTGAAACGTCATGCCAAGCTGGAGGCCAAATTGCCTCAGAGGATCCATATACAACGGTACGGTATGCATCAGTACACTTAATAAAACGCTTCCATCCTTGTTTACATGTTATCGTTTGTTACACATATTCAGCTTCAAGTTCACACTCCGTTGTACGCTATTTTTTTTCCTTGCCGCCTCATCATCTTTCCAATTCTCCTTTGTCAGCTTCTTAGATTTTGTAGGCTATGTCTTGGCATAGAGTAGGATAAGAAAAATAAAATGGTAATTTAACTGCACATTAATCATTTTTCCAAACTGTATTGTACATTCACTTGAATTTTCCTCAGAAATCTGCAGAAATAAAAATACAGATATTTGCTGCATTATTTCTAGCCTAATTCTTACTAGAATACACACACCTTTGAGCAGTTTTTGCTTATTATAAACATAGATGTATGCTGTTTATAGGCTACATTTATTTAGTGTTGGGTGATATTTAGCAGTAGTTTTAAAAAAATAATTTATATTTAAAAAATATATAGGCTACTTTGTTCTTTAATCTGTGCAAATGCTAGGAAATGTTTAGTGCAGGTTTCTATTTAATATTGTAGTTTTAAATATAACATTTTAAGTTGTTTTACAAGACGTTTTACATAAATAGATTTAAAGCTGTGTGGTTAAAGAATTAGTGCACTGAAAAGTGGCAGCCGAGCATGGTATGTTATTTTTGATATATAGGCCTACAAGACCTGTATTGACAGAAACAAAACATTGTGTAATGACAGTAATGTATTGGCAGATATAAGATAGCTTGTAGTGGCAGATACATGATCATAGTGTCATATTTTGACAGATACAAGACATTATCATATTGTGTGCTGAAAGAAATGAGACATTGTGGAATGACATTTACTACATTTTTAGTGGCAGTGTGCAGTAGCAAATACAAGGTGATGTTAGCTGAAGGATTCAGAATAGCTTGTCATACCTGTCAACCTGTACAAATTTTTCGTACAATGTACGTATGTTTAATACTTTTAGCAGTGTATGGCCGTACAGACTCGTTGTACGGATTTTTCCTCCCTCCCCCAAAAAAATTGAATTTTTTTTTTTTTTTTTTAAATTCTAAAAATATTTTCCAACCCAAGTTTTAAAAAATTTTAAATCAGAAAATATTTTCTAGCCCTGGTGGTTTTTTAACCAATTTTTTTTATTCCGGGAATCTCGGCGTCTGTTTTTAAACTGAAGTCTCTCGCAGCAACCAATCAAATCCTTTTATACCCAACAATTCGGCAAAAACTTTGAATTCGGCCTCAAACACTTTCGGCTTTCAGCGTGACATGACGTATTTTTAAAGTTACCTGTTATCAGCCACGCTTGCCAAGACACTTCGACACCAATTTGTTTAAAAAACACTAAGTACCTATAACTTGGTTAAATATTGCTGTTGTTTTGCTTTGTTGCAATTTAATCACTGTCTTAATCTTTCCAGTTATATCTTGCCCTTCAGTATATTTCCGATAAACTAATGTCATAATATTCTGTGTAGGCCCTGCAAAACTAAAAAAAAAAAGTTTGTTTGCGTTAAGTAGACCTACTTTATTCCGGTGATCGAGTTTCACTGCTTTATTTTTCATAAAGCGGTGATCTATTATCACTGGTCTAGGCTATCAATTTTTAAATAATAATTTTGTAAATTTTTGGTAGTACATTTTTTCTTCCTAGATTAATATTCTGTTCACAGTTTAGTTAATTTTTTCATTTTTTGCTGTTGCTTTGCTTTGCTTCGTTGTATGTTATTTTTGTCGTTCTCTTAATCTTTCCAGTTATATTTTGACCATTTCAATATTTCCAATAAATTAATATCATAAAATTTTGTGTAGGCCCTACAAAAGTAGAAAAATAAAGTTTATTTGCATTGAGTAGGCCTACCTACTTTATTTCAGCGGTTGAGATTCGCTGCTTTATTTTTTAATAAAGTGGCAATCTATTATCACTGGTCTAGGCTACCAACTCTTAAATAATTTTGTAAATTTTTGGTGCTACGTTTTTCTTCCTAGATTTGATATTCTGTTCATAATTTGTTAAATTTGTTGTTGTTGTTGCTGTTAGCTTTGCTTGTTGTATGTTTTTTTTTTTTGTTGTTCTCTTAACTCTTTCAGTCCCAAGCAAAAAAGTGGGTTTGGCCCAAGCAAAAATGGCCACCCCAGTGCGTTTTTATAGTTGTTGTTTGGAAATAATTTTTTAAAATGTTCATATGCATAAATAACTTTGTTGTTGTATATGAAACTGAAGGTAATTTGATGTACTTTACTCTTATGCTACAATTATAAAAGCTTTCATTGAAAAATGATTAGTTATTTAAGATAAAACAGAGGATATGCGCTTAAAAAAAATGATTAGTTATTCAAGGTAAAATGGAGGATATGCGCTTAAAAAATCGCTTTAAAAATCTAAAATAAATATCTCAAAACAGAAACACGTTCACTCTTAAACACGTCCAGTATTTAAAAGAATGTACTGCAGTCGGAAATGACTTTGTGGGTAGTTATAATTAGAAACAGTTTCAAACAGAGGCACATATACTAAAGGCTTTTTAAAGTCGATTGGGCCAAGCGCATCTAACCCCTGAGCCTTTATAAAGTCGATTGGGACTTAAAGAGTTAAATCTTTCCAGTTATATTTTGATCATTTAAATATTTCCAATAAATTAATGTCATAATATTCTGTGTCTGCCCTACAATAACTAGAAAAAAAGTTTGTTTGCGTAAACTTTGCTGCTTTATTTTTCTATAAAAAAGTCCACACAGACTGCAGGAGGTCCATGAATGCAGACACACTCACTTCTATTTTACAGTGTAAGATTAACATTGATACATGCTGTGCAGACTTTAAGCCCACAAATGCAATTCTGCAAAGTGCTAAAAGTGCATGTGTTGATTATAATACAAAACACTGTGCATCGAAAGAATAGTACCTCACGATCACTAAGTTTTTTATATGTAAAGAACAGCATGAGACTATTAGCATGTTTTATACCACACTAATTCAAATGCTAATAGATTTGTATATGTCATTTCTCGATTTAAAACTGTATTGTGTATAATTTTTTAATATATTTTTTGCGTAAGGATTTTTGGGTGTTTGTAAGGATTTTTTGGGTCCGGCGTACAGATTTTTGTCTCAGGAGGTTGACAGGTATGGCTTGTAGTGAGCAATACAAGATCATATAGGAACAGATACTGGATGGCATGTTGAGGCATAATCGAGATAGCATGTAATGGTAGATGAATGACGTATGCAAAACCCACACAGTTCTACCATAGTTATAGCACACCCTCATACGCTGAAGTTATTGTGTGACTGAAACATTGCAAACTGCAGTGGAAACTCTGGTGTTTTCTTCTTATCTGTGTTAATATATTTATGAATCACATTGTATTAATATACTGAAGTGGAGAAGATAAAATTTAAATACTCTGCATAATAGTTTATTAGAACATGTCGATAAGTGAAAATATAATGAGAAGGGATACATCCCACCGCCATAAAAAGAGAACATAGAATTGAACAGCTATGTCTCAGACCAGACACACACAAAAATGGCAACTAAAGTAGGTTATATGCACCATTATATGCAAACATTGCAGTGAAACTTAATGGGCGAAATTGGCAAAGATCTGGAGGCTGTTTTTGCAAACATCTTTATGCCATATCATTGATGGTCCCTGTGCCTGTAGATACCCATTTCAATAGCCCAGACCATCAGGGTGCTGTTTGTGTCCAGGTCACTATGATCAGATCCTGTTGTCTATCTGAACTTGAAAATTGATTAGCCTTCCTCATGGAATGCCTTAAGCATCACAGCTTAAACACCAAACACCCCTTTGTCTGAGTATGCCACATGCAATATACCGGGAATATATAATTTTCCCTTACTTTATTTTTTTTGTATGTCATTGTTTCTGCTGACATTACTGTTACTCATACATCTTATGATTTCTTTTACTATTTAGTTTTTTCACAGTTGGCCTCTTTTCCCACTTTCTGAACCTTGTTTTTAGTGTTCCTTCGTCTCTCTCCATGGCATTTCTTGCTGGGTTTTACTAATTGCAACAACTGTTGCCAGTTATGGGTTGTATCGCTTTAAAATATTTGTTAATGCATTTATATTAGTTTTGCTTGCTGTTTTGTTTGTTTTGCCCAAGGCAAAGACCTTGTGTTCATAATGTAGTCCCTTTTTTTTTGGTCATTTGTCCTAGTAAAACATACACCATCAAATTATGTTTACCCCACTATAAAGAGGGTTTAACATTGTGCTTGCTACTCTGATGTATAGAAAATTTGCTGATGTGTAAAACCTCAAGAGATGGTAAAAAAAATTGTTTAAATCAGCCATCCAGTATGGAAGAAAGCCTTCTAGTGATGAAGACTTCAAGCAGTATGAGATCTAAAAACACACAGAGAAGACTACAGAAGACAGGCATAAGAAGGATTAATAATCATTAAGAATGTGAACAGCAGGGAGTTTAATCATAGACCAGTTATGAGTCGTGGAAAGAGCTTGAATACAAGACAAACAATCTTTGCATGAACTAATTGAAAACCAGTATCCCGTAAGGAGCAGACAAAAGAAGAAATCTTACATCAAGACTGTATTGCTGTGAGACACATGTTGTTAATAATGATAGACGTCTCAACATTTGAAGAACTGAATCTTGATTGAGGACATCTGTTAATAGACCACAACTTACTTACTTACATAGTCGTTCCTCTTCTATTGTGAGGTGTAGAGGTTTTGGAAGAGAGAGTGCCATACTATCCTATCGGCTGTCTTCCTCCTGGCCTGGTTCCAATCTAGTCTTCGGTCCTTCAGATTGTCTAATGCTGCCCTCCCAGCAGACTCTGGGTCGTCCTGGAGGTCTGGATCCCTGGCTCTTAGTTTCCCATACTTGTCATGGTAGCCAATCTTCTAATATTAAACCACTAAAAGACACAAAGGCTGATTCTGAGTGTTTTTTGTGTTCTGCTAGATCTGTTGTTATTATGAATGGTAGAATGAATGATCAAATCATGTCCTATAGTTGTCAAAAATGGTTAAATGAAAGGTCAGATTATTTCCTTAGTGACCTTTAGATAGTACACGGTTGAATGAAGAATCAGATGAGTGAGCTGTCCTGTAGTGGAAGAGGTTGAGGTTGAGTGAAGAATCTGATGTCTTGATTGAGCTTTTAAGAGAACACGATTATCTGATAGATCAAGTAATGTATGAACATAGACACAAATAATCCGGTAAGCCTGTCGCTTCTGCTACTTTCCTGTTGTATAGTTTTCTACTTAAAAAAAAAAAAACCAGCGCCTGCAACATACCGTTTATTATCTACTGGGTCAAATAATGCTATGACAGAGTTGTTTGTGCAAGGGGGCAATTGGGGCCGTTATAAGTGGCATACTCGTAGGTTAATACGGTCTGTGACTACATTCTCCCTTTTGTGTATCCACCTTCTGAACTGGGAATATCGGCATGTGCTGGATATCTTCTTCCTCTTTCGCCATCAGTTTTTCATGCAGAGAAATGGGACGTTGCCATATTCCACTCAGTTCACTGTTGTATGTTTGGGCAGGACTGGGGCAAATGTTCGGCTGTCGTGGGGCTGGGTACCACAGGAGCAGAGATCTGTTGGACCAATCCTGTATTTGTGAAATAGATGGTACCTCAACTTACTTATTGTGACCAGTGCATAAGCGAAAAATCATGACCTGGTCTCGCCTAGATAGCTGGTGATAGGCATTATCGTTTATGTGACCTGAGTGTTCTCTGTCCCAGTTGGACTTGAATACAGCTTTTTATAGTTGTTTTTAGTCATGTTCATAAGTTGTCTCTATATCGTTTTGTTGCAGGGCTCCCCCTTCTTTAGCAGGTTAATCCGCCTCTTCGGTGCCTAGAAAGTTGCAGTGGGCTGGTATCCACTGGACTTTGCACTTGTTGCAGTGTGGTGGATATCAACGTTATTATCGTTTTCTTAGAAGTCGGGCAACACTAGCCAGATTTAACACACAGGCAACGATGTTTGGTCGGTGTAAGAAAACATGCTGTATGAAGTATAACCGAGTTGCTGATAGCGCTACGTTTTACTCCCATCTTGCGGAGTCTAGAGCCAAGCAAAAACCTTGGTGGAGGACACGTTTAGCTGTGCAGCTAGAGATAAGATCAGGTAAATAAGCCAGAGATGGGCGTTGGTTGCGAGAGAAATTTCTGACAGAGGATAGTATAGTAACAACCCAGTGATACTAGGCTTAACATTTCGCAGGCTTTCATGATGAAAAAAGAAAGGAGAGGTCCAGAAATCTCTACGTCCGTCTTCTTTACCGGTCTCGGTCCGTCACAATGCCTTGTCTCTTCCTCCATATGTCATTGTATGCTCCTTTGAGTGTTTGTCTCTCTGTGTCTATTCACAGTATTTGTCTCTCCCCTTTTTCTGATGAGTGTAGTGTTATAATTATTTTTTAAAATATATCCGTCTTTTGGAGTGCCATTATTATCTTTCGTTATGTTCCCGTGTGTCCCATGTTATGCCTTTGTTTTATGTTTCGTGCTCTGGTTGTCTCTCTATCCCCACGTGCGTGTTGTTAAGTGTTGTATCATACATCCATATCAAGTTTACGGTGACAAATGCCCTGCACTGTAACCTAGTAGATAATATTGTGTCTCGTGTATTGCCACGCATATCTATAGGTTTAGCTTGCGCTTGGCTGCTCTTTTAAGGACGTTCTTTAATCAGACGTATTATTGTTTGTGTTGATTATAGAATATTTTGTAATCGTATCTAATTATTTTTGACGCGTTTTGTTTATAGATAAATTGTTCATTCATCAGAAAGCGAGTCTTGATGTATGTGCTGTTTAGAATTTTCATGTACATGTTTGACATGTGTCTTGGTTGTAGAGCTTTAATTTCCGGTTCAGCAGCGGACATTTTTGTCCCAACATGTGACACACACCAGGGAGTATTTTTCTCTTATTTCTATAGTTTCATGTTCTCCACTTGATTCTCACTTTCTTTCCCTTCTGTCTGTTGTTTGTCTGTCCCTGACGAAGGCCTTATGGCCGCAGCGTAGGTTTTTCCTTGTCCTTTCTCTTAGTAAGACGTATTACTATTTGTGTTATATGTTTGTTTTTTCCGTTCAAATATACGTATTATTGCTTCACCTAAAAAGGTCGTGTCTGTGTATTTTTAATAGGTTTTATCGTTTAGGCTGCCATCTCTTCTGCCTCTTTCACCACTCATTCTTTCTTTGTTCTTTTCTGTTTGTTTGTTTGTGTTTATTTTTTAGTCTTAGCGGCCGTGATAATTTCCACTATCCTTCTAAGAAACCACATCTCAGAGGTTTCTAATGTTTTGCATTAGCTTCTTCCTCCATTCGGCTATGTCTTTTTTAAAAACTCTTCCTCCTTTACCCCCCCCCCCCCCCAATCCCTTTCCCCCCCTCTTTGCGAATAATCCGTCAGGTCTCCATATTTATCACCACCTTTTTATTCATTTAGATCTGTTGTATTATGTATATCAGCCATGTAAGTAGAGCAGAAACAGTATCCCTCCCCACCACGCCCTGGCTGGCGTGTCTCAGATTTCTCTTTATTACGCGTCAGCAAACTCCCATGCCCTCGGAAAAGAGCAAGACATAAAGAGAAAAAAAATGAGCAGACTAAACAACAGCGAAAAGAAAAATAGACAAAAATGTGTATGTAACAGGCACTCGTAAGAAAAAACAAGAACACTAAATAACAGAAGTTAATAGACTTGCCAGGGAATCAATGCAGTGACCAGCAGAAAAGAAAAAAGAATTTAATGGATATTCCAGATGTTCGAACCAAGTCCATATCTGTGGCTGCATTGCCTCGCTGCGGGAAGTTGACTTTACGGAAATCGACCGACTAAGCACTCCAAAGGTGTTCAGACGCCAGATAATGCCGTAGGGGAGTGAAGTATTAGAGACTTTAAATCTCAGCTTTATGAAGTGGGGTAACCTATTCACTTCTTCGCTGCCATAGCCTTATCTAACTCTAAAACAGATCCCGATTTTAGGTCAATAGTGCGAACCACAATACACGACACCAGAAGTCCTCCATGGGCAGTTCAGCCTATTAATGACGCAATCACTTCTGTTGTATTTCTATCAAGCAGTATAGGCCGAATCCAACAAGACCCTTAGGACCTTAATACTGTGTCCAGTAAATGATAGTAGACTAGAACAGTGAGAACAGGATAGTGGGTAGGTTTGGTATTGTACAAACATTTATTACAAATAAGGGAGGGAAACCTGAGGCCTGTAAACAGTAAATTAATTAATATGATAAAACAAATATAAAGGTATGTTATCAGGCACTCGCAGGAAATAAAGAAGTAGAACACCAGACAACAGAAAAACAAACAGACATGAGTGGCTTACCCAGGATTTGAACACTGGACCTTCCGTGCGACAACCCCGCCTAGCCATGCAAGCGAATCACACTATCCGCTCTGCCATCTACGCATCATCAAAAAATGATGTTTCAATGGCAGGTCAATAGTGCGAACCACAATACACGACACCAGAAGTCCTCCATGGGCAGTTCAGCCTATTAATGACGCAATCACTTCTGTTGTATTTCTATCAAGCAGTATAGGCCGAATCCAACAAGACCCTTAGGACCTTAATACTGTGTCCAGTAAATGATAGTAGACTAGAACAGTGAGAACAGGATAGTGGGTAGGTTTGGTATTGTACAAACATTTATTACAAATAAGGGAGGGAAACCTGAGGCCTGTAAACAGTAAATTAATATATGAAACAAATATAAAGGTATGTTATCAGGCACTCGCAGGAAATAAAGAAGTAGAACACCAGACAACAGAAAAACAACAGACATGAGTGGCTTACCCCAGGATTTGAACACTGGACCTTCCGTGCGACAACCCCGCCTAGCCATGCAAGCGAATCACACTATCCGCTCTGCCATCTACGCATCATCAAAAAATGATGTTTCAATGGCAGGTCAATAGTGCGAACCACAATACACGACACCAGAAGTCCTCCATGGGCAGTTCAGCCTATTAATGACGCAATCACTTCTGTTGTATTTCTATCAAGCAGTATAGGCCGAATCCAACAAGACCCTTAGGACCTTAATACTGTGTCCAGTAAATGATAGTAGACTAGAACAGTGAGAACAGGATAGTGGGTAGGTTTGGTATTGTACAAACATTTTATTACAAATAAGGGAGGGAAACCTGAGGCCTGTAAACAGTAAATTAATATGAAACAAATATAAAGGTATGTTATCAGGCACTCGCAGGAAATAAAGAAGTAGAACACCAGACAACAGAAAAACAACAGACATGAGTGGCTTACCCAGGATTTGAACACTGGACCTTCCGTGCGACAACCCCGCCTAGCCATGCAAGCGAATCACACTATCCGCTCTGCCATCTACGCATCATCAAAAAAATGATGTTTCAATGGCAGGTCAATAGTGCGAACCACAATACACGACACCAGAAGTCCTCCATGGGCAGTTCAGCCTATTAATGACGCAATCACTTCTGTTGTATTTCTATCAAGCAGTATAGGCCGAATCCAACAAGACCCTTAGGACCTTAATACTGTGTCCAGTAAATGATAGTAGACTAGAACAGTGAGAACAGGATAGTGGGTAGGTTTGGTATTGTACAAACATTTATTACAAATAAGGGAGGGAAACCTGAGGCCTGTAAACAGTAAATTAATATGAAATTAATATGAAACAAATATAAAGGTATGTTATCAGGCACTCGCAGGAAATAAAGAAGTAGAACACCAGACAACAGAAAAAACAACAGACCTGAGTGGCTTACCCAGGATTTGAACACTGGACCTTCCGTGCGACAACCCCGCCTAGCCATGCAAGCGAATCACACTATCCGCTCTGCCATCTACGCATCATCAAAAAATGATGTTTCAATGGCAGGTCAATAGTGCGAACCACAATACACGACACCAGAAGTCCTCCATGGGCAGTTCAGCCTATTTAATTTCTGTATCAAGCAGTATAGGCCGAATCCAACAAGACCCTTAGGACCTTAATACTGTGTCCAGTAAATGATAGTAGACTAGAACAGTACAGTAGAACAGGATAGTGTTTCCCTCCTATTTGTAATAAATGTTTGTACAATACCAAACCTACCCACTATCCTGTTCTCACTGTTCTAGTCTACTATCATTTACTGGACACAGTATTAAGGTCCTAAGGGTCTTGTTGGATTCGGCCTATACTGCTTGATAGAAATACAACAGAAGTGATTGCGTCATTAATAGGCTGAACTGCCCATGGAGGACTTCTGGTGTCGTGTATTGTGGTTCGCACTATTGACCTGCCATTGAAACATCATTTTTTGATGATGCGTAGATGGCAGAGCGGAAGGTTGATTAGGGGTTGTCTTCCCTTGTTTATTCATTCATTGTGTTTGACCTGTAGGGTCAGAGGTTGACAGTTCGGCGTAGGCCTATGGGAAGGTTTTTTAAGCGGGAGTGAGATATACTTCCGGGAAGCCGGGAGGTCCTGTTTTTTCTGAAGGGACCAAGAGTCCATTGTTTTTCGGGGAGAATCTTCGAAGTAACTGCTATGGCAGTTTTCCCCAGTGAATCTCTGTGCGTCGGGATGACGACAGAATTCCTTGTTTAGTTCTGAGGATTCATTTTCCAGGTAATACCGACCTTTATGCATTATTACGCTTTTCGGTGGCAGAACATGTAAAGGATTACCTAGGGTGAACAGCAGCTCACTGATCCGCCATTTCAGAACTTATATATTTGTGCTCGAGGTAGCCATCCAAGACTGTTAGTCTTATATTGTCCAGAAATCCAGTGACGAAGATATATTGTGGGAGCCGCAGATTGGCGGAACTTCTATCTACAATAAGTATTACTGCAGGGTTGATGATAACCTATTTAACAGAAGTACACGGCCGACGACAGAACGAGGCCTGTGCTTTCGGCTATTATACTACAGCCTGATATGTGCAATTGGCGGGGAGTGCCAAGTTGCACCTGTGTGTCAAAGTAACTAAGGCATCTGACGCGTTTAGTCAGAGACGCCAAGGGCGACGCTACGAACTGTCATTATTGAAGAACTTTGCTATTGACCATGCACGTCTATTCTGATGTTTACCTTTTTAAATGCCAAATGTATACCTATCGATGTCAGGTCAGCATGACCTTGTTACACTGACTGTTCCTGTTGATATTATGTGTGTTCCCGTCAATAAATGTCTTGAAACATGCCTGCAGTGTCAAAGCATCCTTGATTACTGCATGTGAGAGTATGGGTTGCAGGATCTACATCTATACGAGCCTAAACACATTCGCGCCTTCATTCGCACCCACACTCAATTCATCATACGCTCGCACTACACATCTAACAACATGTATACTGTCTTGGGCCAGTGATCACATCAACAAGAAAAAAAAGACAGTTACATTTCTGGTGGACCAGTTACGTGGGCTCTTATGATACATTTCTTGTCGCCAATGTGGCCTAGAAACTTACATTTCTGATGGACCAGATCTGTGGGTTTAAAAAGAACAGAGCGAGCATTTGACATTATTGTTGACATTTATGGATCCAGAAATTTACATTCCTGGTTGGCTGTTACATGTATGATGTCTCCAGTTTTGTCGAGAAAGTTACAAGAAGGACAAGTACACATTACACTTCTGATCTGTGGGTCTAAGCTACACACGGGACAGCCGTAACACACAGCGCTAATTCTACACTTGCAAGTTTTGGCTACAACAGGACAGATATAGGTCATCAACGGTTGACCCAAAATAAACAGTACGAGCATTTATATTATAATGCTACATAAAGCATAACAAGACATGTACTGAAGTTAACTACTAGGCATTTGCTACGTGGACCATAACTGCATAGAAGGCGGGTTCCTATTGTAAACAGTACTGCTGGTTGTTACACGTTTCATTCAACAACAGACTTTTCTAGGTCAGAGCATTCAAGCTACATTGTTGGAGGTCAAGTGTCTGTAAACAGTACGTGGAAATAGTAAACATTCAATGTGCAAGCCCTAATTTGAGAAGGTCATAGTAACTTTGGTTCGTGAATACCACTTTATGTTACAGTGGATTTGACGTTCAGTGCGCGTTTGACATTTCGTTTCTGTGTTCGCAAGGAGCAAGGAATTTATTTTAGTTTCAGCTGTGACTGAACTTGTTCTGCAACACATTGAAATTGATTGCTATATTATGTTACTTCTACTGTTTTGTGTATTTTTCTGCGGGTTTTTCGGTTGGTGGGTCTTACGGTAAATATGCCACTTGATCGAGGCTTACTGTAAGCGTTCTGTAGGTGCAAATTTTCTTAATTTGGAAATTTGCTAGTGACAATTGGTCGCTATTGATGTTAGCTGTGATGTAATTGTACTTAACGTTGTTTTTGTAATATTTTGTCTGTTTTTCAGTTTTGATTGTCGATTTGTTTTGTTTGTATTCTGTAGGTCTCTCCTTTCTTGTGTATTTCTCTACACATTTTTGGTTAAAACAGTGTTGCCATTTGTATTGTTTTGTATTTTTGTCTTTGTATTTTTTTTTGGTTGTACTACATTACTGTCATGCACAGTCTACATACACATACTTGGTCATGTTTTGATATTATTGATAAGGTAGACTCTTCATATAGAGTTTGTTAAATAATATTATATAAGATATTTATACAAGTTCTTTGATAAAAGACTTGTTATCTACAAAGATTGAGACAAGGTGAAATACATATTCAAGTTCTTTATAAAAAAGACTTGTGCCCATAGTGAGTGGGATATAAGGGAATTTTTTTTTTTTCCACAGGTACTCAAGTGATTTTTTGGGTACATTATAAACAAGAGGAACATACAAAGTCTTTGTCTAAGACTAAGACAGTAAAATAAAGTGAAGTGAGTATACAAGTCTAGCATTTCAGACTTGTCTCCCATTGAAGTGGGATAAGGTAATTTATTTAATTTTTTTTCAGGTTTCTGATCTCATTAGACAAGATGTCTACATTGGACTACTTTATTACACAAGGGAGAGCCCTTGATAAGACTGGTCAACAGTTAGAACAATGGGTTGTTGCTCAGTATGACAAAGCATTAGCTGCAGAAGAAAAAAAAAAGCCCAGGCTGAAGAGAAAAGATTAGAAAGAGAAGCTGCGGCGGAACAAAAAAGGCTAGACAGAGAAGCTGATATGGCTGCTGAACAAAAGAAATTGCAGATGCAGGTGGAGGAAATGAGATTTGAAGCTGAACAAAAGAGATTAGACAAAGAGCTGCTGCAGAGGAGAGGAAAGCTCAAGCTGCTACAGAGGAGAGGAAAGCTCAAGCCTGAGGCATGAAATTAGGAAAACAGAAGGGAACACGAGGAAAGACTCGCAACTTTGGAGTTAGAGAAATTGAAATTGGCGAGTACGGGTGCTCAGCAAACAACTTCGAGTACGACAAGGGAGTTTGTTAGTAGGATTAAATTGCCTCATTTCAATCCTTTAAAGGATGACGTAGCAGATTATCTAGATAGATTCCAATTTTTGTGCGATACGCATAACATAAAAAAGGAAAAAAATATGTTGAACAACTGATGCCATTTTTTACAGGTGACACAGTGACTACTGTTATGACAATAGACGAACATGAGAGGACTAATTATGATGTTGTCAGGGCAGCATTACTAAAAAAATATATCAACTAAAACAAGAAGACTATCGTCTTCGTTTTAGGACAATGTTGCCAGAAAATGGAGTAGATTTCTCTGATTTTGTTACAAAGATACGTCGTACATTTACACGATGGGTTGAGTTGTCTCAGATTGAGAAAACATATGAAGGTCTAATGGACTTATTATTGCGAGATAAGGTTTTGTCATCTGTTAATGATTCTTTTCTTGCATTCCTTCATGAGCGTAAGCCTAAAAAAAAAACTTAAAAGAAATGGAGGAATACTGTTGTCAGTATGCCACAGCACATCCCCATGCTACAGTTAGCAATTCTAAAGTGAAAGAAGGGTTGCCAGCTGCTTCGGCAACACCATATGGCCCTAATTTCAAAAAAAAAATTTCAGGGTGCTCAACAAAATTGGAATAGGGGAAGTAATCAAAATTACACTCAGAAGCGGAGTAATCCAACACATGATGGTTCTTCGTCTATGCAGTGGAGACAAGATGGTAGTTCTCGTAATTTTAGTGGTAATAATTTGAGACACTTTCGCAAAGGCTATCCAAATAATAACTATTCAAATTTTCGAGGTAATCATTCTCGACGTCAAGATTATGACGATGGTGAATTTAGAAACCGGGATTCAAACCGGAATGATGATTACAATAGGCAATATGATAACAATTACAGGGGAAATGATAGTCGAAATAATTACAGGGGAAATGATAATCGAGGTAGACCTAGGTTTAACAAGAAAAGACCTTACCAACAGGCAAACTCTGCGCAACAAGAGTTTGATGGAGCCTGTAATACAGTAAATGATAGTGGTAACTCTAGGGCTATCACTGGTTGTGCTTTCGATTTTGGGAGAGAGACTGAATGCCCCCAATGCTTAACATTGTTTGACTCATCAACTGTATCTACGCTAAGTTGTGGTCACCCTCTTCCTGCTCTACCTGCTACAGTTGCGCATGATGGGAGAGGATCTCTCATCTTAGATAAAGGTCTAATAAATGATAGGCTAGTCTCAGTACTTTTCGATTCGGGATGTACTACCGTCGGGGTTAAGGAGTCTCTGATAGATCCTTGCTGTGCCACTGGAAAAACAATCAAATGTGTTACATTTGGTGGTACTATGGAAAGCTATCCTACTGCTATTATTAGGATTGACACTCCTTTCTTCACAGGAGATGTCCATGCATGTCTTCTTCCTAATCCTATTGCGGATCTTATAATCGGTCGTATTCATGGGGTTAAGGAATGCACCCCGCAACAAATTTCTAGTTGGGAAGAAAAAAACATTCAAACGGTCAATGCAGTGGTGACAAGAGCTCAAGCTCTTAATCCCCCAACTTCATCTGATAATAGTAATGAAGTTGATAGCCAAGACGAGCACTTGGTGATTTCCCATGACTCGTTTGTTAAACGTCAAGAAGAGGATCCTTCTTTGAAGAAATACTTCCTTCTTGCAAAGAAAGGGGATCCCAATCAAAATACGAATCACAAATCGTATATTACTATGAAGAATGGTATATTGGTACGAATGGTACAAAACTCGGACAAGTCTATGCATTCGCAAATTCTTGTGCCTAAGTGTATGAGAGCCTTAATTCTTCGGCATGCACACGATTCTCAGTGTGCGGGACACATGGGTTTTTCCAGAACTAAAACTAGAGTCCTTGCGTCCTTCTTTTGGCCATTCGTGAATAAAGACATCCGAATTTATTGCCGATCTTGCAAAATTTGTCAAGAGGTCAAGTCTAGGGGTCCGAGACATGCTGCTCCTATTCAGGCTGCAGATATTCCGATTCGGCCGTTTCAGAAAATGGCTATAGACATCATTGGTCCGTTCAAAATTTAAGTCAGCCAGAGGACACCAATTTATCCTCACTTGCGTGGACATGTGCACGCGTTGGCCAGAGGCTATTCCTCTGAAGAGCATATCAACTGTCGATATCGCTGATGCTCTTTGGCTCGTATTTTCTCGTCTGGGATTCCCCGGAGAAATACTGTCGGATCACGGCACTCAGTTAATTTCGGACGTTATGTCTCAGGTAATGGCTACGCTAGACATTAAAAGGTCTCTCAGTAGTATTTATCATCCAATGTCCAATGGATTGGTAGAACGTCTTAACAGGACACTAAAGAACTTACTTGGCAAGATAACGGAGGATCATCCTGAAGATTGGGACAGGGTTTTACCTGCAGTCCTCTTTGCCTATAGAGAGGTTCCCAACGAGCATACAGGGTTTTCTCCTTTCGAACTTGTCTTTGGCGCGCAACCGCGCGGGCCAATGTCCTTGTTACACGATTTGATAACTTCCGATAATATTGACGATGATACACAATCGTCATATGAATATGTTATAGCTCTTAGAGAAAAGATTATCGAATCGTGCAGGTTAGCAACTTCATCTTCCGAATTTGCGAAAGAAAAAGCTAGGCGATTTGCTAATAAGAAAAGACGCCTACGTCAACTTTGTCCTGGAGACAAAGCATATGTCTTACTGCCCTCAAGAGAGAATAGACTTCTCATTTCTTGGAAGGGTCCATACACTATAGTCTCGAAAATTTCTGATGTCGACTATATTGTCGATGTGGATGGAAGGCATAAAACCTTCCATATAAATATGCTAACAGAGTTTATTGAACGTCCAGACTATTTACAGCCTATTTTCCAGGCGACGGACGACTCTCCAGTTCAACATGGTCACATCTCATCCCTGTCCGTTATACAGGATGAGGAAACTATTTTTTCTGACGTGAACTTACCTCTTCCTACGATTCCACTTACTTCAACGGAATCGTGGAGAGACGTTACAGTCTCTTCCAACTTGTCTTTTGAGGAACAACGTCAAGTATCCTCTACGTTACAATCATATCAGGATGTCCTTACCGACATTCCTGGACACACAGATGTCATAGAACATGACATCATACTTACTGATCGTAATCCGATCAGAGTAAGACCATACCCAATACCTATTCATTTTCAAGCACAAGTCGAGAAAGAATTGGATGAAATGATTCAACTACAAATAATTGAACCATCCACTTCAGCTTATTCTTCGTCGATAGTTATTGTTCGAAAGAAAGACAATAACATACGTCTTTGCGTTGATTATCGCAAATTAAATCAAGTTACGAAGTTCGATGCTGAACCTATGCCGTTATTAGATGATCTACTTATTAGACTTTCTAAAGCTAAATTCTTTACTAAACTAGACTTGTCGAAAGGTTATTGGCAAGTCCCACTGACGGAACACGCCAAACCTCTCACTGCTTTTTCGACACCTAGGGGTCTGTTTCAATGGAATTTTATGCCTTTCGGGCTTATGAACGCCCCTGCGACTTTCGTACGCATGATGCGACGAATTCTATCAGATCGTGCAGATGTCATTGCATATTTAGACGACATCTGTCTTTTCAGCGATACTTGGGAAGAACACTATTTGGGTCTAAAGGAATTGCTATCTACTCTACGTGAGCATAGATTGACTGCTAAACCCTCTAAAGCTTTTGTTGGGTTTAGTGAAATTTCCTTCCTAGGTCATCGAGTTGGTCATGGTCTGTTGAAGACAGAGGACCAAAACATTTCAAAGATATTAAATATCTCGGTTCCGAAGACAAAAAAGCAAGTGCGTAGTCTCTTGGGATTGATACAATTCTATGGAAGATTCATTGAGAATCTGTCCTCCATTATGGCACCACTTTCAACGTTATTGAAAAAAGGTTCTCCTAATATGGTGCGTTGGTCCCAAGAATGCCAATCTTCATTGGATCAGGTTAAGAATTTGTTCTCATCTCATCCTATCTTAAGACTACCGTACCGTCGATTGATAAGACTTTTGTCCTTCGTAGTGATGCCTCTTCCACTGGCATTGGAGCGGCACTAATGCAGGAATATTCAGGAACTCTGCATCCTGTAATGTATATTTCTAGGAAGCTGAATGCGGCAGAAAGGAATTACTCGGTTTTGGACCGTGAATTGTTGGCTATGGTTTGGTCCATTCTTAAGCTACAAAGGTTCCTTCTGGGCGCGCATTTCTTTATGGAAACCGACCAAAAAGCTCTTACGGCTATGCAAAGTAAGGATTTGAAGAGCTCGAGATCTACTCGTTATGCTATTGCTCTTCAGCCTTTCCATTTCACGGTGCGAGCTATCCGTGGTTCGGATAATGTGATGGCGGACATATTGTCTAGATGCCCACATGATTCCAGTTAAATCTTGTGTCCTAGTTTTTTTCCTGATATACTTTCAGACTTAGGTCTGTCCTTAATATCATAATATGTTGTAATACAAATGTATTTGGATGATGTTTAGATAATTTAACAAATTTCATTTTGTCCATCCATCAGTGATATGTTGCTAAAATAGCATTGACATTTGTATATTGCTATGATTATATTATTTAGTAATGTTTGATATATGATTGGTATTGCCAGCAACTTAGGTTTCTTGAATGGTATCCCTTAGTTTGTTTGGCTTAAAGGAAATATTTTCTCCTATGTTGAGAGATGATTTGTACCCTCTTCTATTGTACCTGATATTAGGTTCATTGTTTGCATGAGCACAGAAGTGATACTGGTGCTATCTTGCTCATGAACATATTAAAAAAAAAAAATTTGCATTTTTTTTTTTACAGGGGGGTGGTAGTAATGTTGCTGTCATTTTCGACGGAGTCATCTGTCAAGTTATTTGCTTATGTTTGTATCATAAGTATAATTGTGTCTTTACCTGCGATGTCAGGTTGATTAGGGGTTGTCTTCCCTTGTTTATTCATTCATTGTGTTTGACCTGTAGGGTCAGAGGTTGACAGTTCGGCGTAGGCCTATGGGAAGGTTTTTTAAGCGGGAGTGAGATATACTTCCGGGAAGCCGGGAGGTCCTGTTTTTCTGAAGGGACCAAGAGTCCATTGTTTTTCGGGGAGAATCTTCGAAGTAACTGCTATGGCAGTTTTCCCCAGTGAATCTCTGTGCGTCGGGATGGCGACAGAATTCCTTGTTTAGTTCTGAGGATTCATTTTCCAGGTAATACCGACCTTTATGCATTATTACGCTTTTCGGTGGCAGAACATGTAAAGGATTACCTAGGGTGAACAGCAGCTCACTGATCCGCCATTTCAGAACTTATATATTTGTGCTCGAGGTAGCCATCCAAGACTGTTAGTCTTATATTGTCCAGAAATCCAGTGACGAAGATATATATTGTGGGAGCCGCAGATTGGCGGAATTCATATCTACAATAAGTATTACTGCAGGGTTGATGATAACCTATTTAACAGAAGTACACGGCCGACGTCAGGACGAGGCCTGTGCTTTCGGCTATTATACTACAGCCTGATATGTGCAATTGGCGGGGAGTGCCAAGTTGCACCTATGTGTCCAAGTGACTAAGGCATCTGACGCGTTTAGTCAGAGACGCCAAGGGCGACGCTACGAACTGTCATTATTGAAGAACTTTGCTATTGACCATGCACGTCTATTCTGATGTTTACCTTTTTGAATGCCAAATGTATACCTATCGATGTCAGGTCAGCATGACCTTGTTACACTGACTGTTCCTGTTGATACTATGTGTGTTCCCGTCAATAAATGTCTTGAAACATGCCTGCAGTGTCAAAGCATCCTTGATTACTGCATGTGAGAGTATGGGTTGCAGGATCTACATCTATACGAGCCTAAACACATTCGCGCCTTCATTCGCACCCACACTCAATTCATCATACGCTCGCACTACACATCTAACAACATGTATACTGTCTTGGGCCAGTGATCACATCAACAAGGAAAAAAAGACAGTTACACATACCTTTATATTTGTTTCATATTAATTTACTGTTTACAGGCCTCAGGTTTCCTTCCCTTATTTGTAATAAATGTTTGTACAATACCAAACCTACCCACTATCCTGTTCTCACTGTTCTAGTCTACTATCATTTACTGGACACAGTATTAAGGTCCTAAGGGTCTTGTTGGATTTGGCCTATACTGCTTGATAGAAATACAACAGAAGTGATTGCGTCATTAATAGGCTGAACTGCCCATGGAGGACTTCTGGTGTCGTGTATTGTGGTTCGCACTATTGACCTGCCATTGAAACATCATTTTTTGATGATGCGTAGATGGCAGAGCGGATAGTGTGATTCGCTTGCATGGCTAGGCGGGGTTGTCGCACGGAAGGTCCGGTGTTCAAATCCTGGGTAAGCCACTCATGTCTGTTGTTTTTCTGTTGTCTGGTGTTCTACTTCTTTATTTCCTGCGAGTGCCTGATAACATACCTTTATATTTGTTTCATATTAATTTACTGTTTACAGGCCTCAGGTTTCCCTCCCTTATTTGTAATAAATGTTTGTACAATACCAAACCTACCCACTATCCTGTTCTCACTGTTCTAGTCTACTATCATTTACTGGACACAGTATTAAGGTCCTAAGGGTCTTGTTGGATTCGGCCTATACTGCTTGATAGAAATACAACAGAAGTGATTGCGTCATTAATAGGCTGAACTGCCCATGGAGGACTTCTGGTGTCGTGTATTGTGGTTCGCACTATTGACCTGCCATTGAAACATCATTTTTGATGATGCGTAGATGGCAGAGCGGATAGTGTGATTCGCTTGCATGGCTAGGCAGGGGTTGTCGCACGGAAGGTCCAGTGTTCAAATCCTGGGTAAGCCACTCATGTCTGTTGTTTTTTCTGTTGTCTGGTGTTCTACTTCTTTATTTCCTGCGAGTGCCTGATAACATACCTTTATATTTGTTTCATATTAATTTACTGTTTACAGGCCTCAGGTTTCCCTCCCTTATTTGTAATAAATGTTTGTACAATACCAAACCTACCCACTATCCTGTTCTCACTGTTCTAGTCTACTATCATTTACTGGACACAGTATTAAGGTCCTAAGGGTCTTGTTGGATTCGGCCTATACTGCTTGATAGAAATACAACAGAAGTGATTGCGTCATTAATAGGCTGAACTGCCCATGGAGGACTTCTGGTGTCGTGTATTGTGGTTCGCACTATTGACCTGCCATTGAAACATCATTTTTTGATGATGCGTAGATGGCAGAGCGGATAGTGTGATTCGCTTGCATGGCTAGGCGGGGTTGTCGCACGGAAGGTCCAGTGTTCAAATCCTGGGTAAGCCACTCATGTCTGTTGTTTTTCTGTTGTCTGGTGTTCTACTTCTTTATTTCCTGCGAGTGCCTGATAACATACCTTTATATTTGTTTCATATTAATTTACTGTTTACAGGCCTCAGGTTTCCCTCCCTTATTTGTAATAAATGTTTGTACAATACCAAACCTACCCACTATCCTGTTCTCACTGTTCTAGTCTACTATCATTTACTGGACACAGTATTAAGGTCCTAAGGGTCTTGTTGGATTCGGCCTATACTGCTTGATAGAAATACAACAGAAGTGATTGCGTCATTAATAGGCTGAACTGCCCATGGAGGACTTCTGGTGTCGTGTATTGTGGTTCGCACTATTGACCTGCCATTGAAACATCATTTTTTGATGATGCGTAGATGGCAGAGCGGATAGTGTGATTCGCTTGCATGGCTAGGCGGGGTTGTCGCACGGAAGGTCCAGTGTTCAAATCCTGGGTAAGCCACTCATGTCTGTTGTTTTTCTGTTGTCTGGTGTTCTACTTCTTTATTTCCTGCGAGTGCCTGATAACATACCTTTATATTTGTTTCATATTAATTTACTGTTTACAGGCCTCAGGTTTCCCTCCCTTATTTGTAATAAATGTTTGTACACAATACCAAACCTACCCACTATCCTGTTCTCACTGTTCTAGTCTACTATCATTTACTGGACACAGTATTAAGGTCCTAAGGGTCTTGTTGGATTCGGCCTATACTGCTTGATAGAAATACAACAGAAGTGATTGCGTCATTAATAGGCTGAACTGCCCATGGAGGACTTCTGGTGTCGTGTATTGTGGTTCGCACTATTGACCTGCCATTGAAACATCATTTTTTGATGATGCGTAGATGGCAGAGCGGATAGTGTGATTCGCTTGCATGGCTAGGCGGGGTTGTCGCACGGAAGGTCCAGTGTTCAAATCCTGGGTAAGCCACTCATGTCTGTTGTTTTTCTGTTGTCTGGTGTTCTACTTCTTTATTTCCTGCGAGTACCTGATAACATACCTTTATATTTGTTTCATATTAATTTACTGTTTACAGGCCTCAGGTTTCCCTCCCTTATTTGTAATAAATGTTTGTACAATACCAAACCTACCCACTATCCTGTTCTCACTGTTCTAGTCTACTATCATTTACTGGACACAGTATTAAGGTCCTAAGGGTCTTGTTGGATTCGGCCTATACTGCTTGATAGAAATACAACAGAAGTGATTGCGTCATTAATAGGCTGAACTGCCCATGGAGGACTTCTGGTGTCGTGTATTGTGGTTCGCACTATTGACCTGCCATTGAAACATCATTTTTTGATGATGCGTAGATGGCAGAGCGGATAGTGTGATGCGCTTGCATGGCTAGGCGGGGTTGTCGCACGGAAGGTCCAGTGTTCAAATCCTGGGTAAGCCACTCATGTCTGTTGTTTTTCTGTTGTCTGGTGTTCTACTTCTTTATTTCCTGCGAGTGCCTGATAACATACCTTTATATTTGTTTCATATTAATTTACTGTTTACAGGCCTCAGGTTTTCCCTCCCTTATTTGTAATAAATGTTTGTACAATACCAAACCTACCCACTATCCTGTTCTCACTGTTCTAGTCTACTATCATTACTGGACACAGTATTAAGGTCCTAAGGGTCTTGTTGGATTCGGCCTATACTGCTTGATAGAAATACAACAGAAGTGATTGCGTCATTAATAGGCTGAACTGCCCATGGAGGACTTCTGGTGTCGTGTATTGTGGTTCGCACTATTGACCTGCCATTGAAACATCATTTTTTGATGATGCGTAGATGGCAGAGCGGATAGTGTGATTCGCTTGCATGGCTAGGCGGGGTTGTCGCACGGAAGGTCCAGTGTTCAAATCCTGGGTAAGCCACTCATGTCTGTTGTTTTTCTGTTGTCTGGTGTTCTACTTCTTTATTTCCTGCGAGTGCCTGATAACATACCTTTATATTTGTTTCATATTAATTTCCCGATTTTTATAGCAGGGCAGAGTGACATGACCTGGTTTCAAACTCGGTCACTTTATCTCGGGAAGCAAGCGTTGTTACTACTCTGTCACTCTGGTGCTTATTTATAGGTGTACGATCCATAAAATTGTCTAGGCATTATTGCTTCCATTCTTTGCTTGAGCTAGCAAAGACCGAAAATGAGCCTAAGATTTCCCAGTTCATTGATTGTATACGTTCGTCGTTGAAACCATTCAGTGCAGTTTACAATTGTGATTTACCGGGCAGGAGCATCACATGCCTGATCTATTTGTCTGTAAATAGGAAAGTGTAGAAGCAATCGTTTCTTTCTTCTTTTTTTTTTTTTATTGCAGGCCACACAGGTCTATATTCCAGAGTGCTAGAGGTTCGTATGAGTAGGTTAAATTAAAGCACTTTCTTTGGATACTGTGGACCGGTTTCCCTAATAACAGTACGTTGATTTTTTTCTATAGAAAGCAATGGCGTTAACTAAATGTAGCTGGTCCGAATCACTGGAGTACCTATTTCTTCTCTTTCTTTTCTGTTGTGTGCTCTTTATTTCTTCCAAGTGCCTGCTTTTTGTTTAACATTCCGGTCTTTATTAAAAAAATTTCTAGCACGGTTCTGCAGCTGGGTTAGAGCGCTGATAGTGTTTAAGAAAATACATAATCAGAGAGATAAGATATTTGAGGAGCGAGTATCTGTTGATAAAACAGGTAGTTTCGTGTTGTAGAAAAACTCTATCTGGCAAACCTCTACACCCTAGAGTAGGAGAGGAACGAATAAGTAAGTAAAACTTGGATCGCGGTAGTGGAATCATTCTTCAGATGTATTAAGAGGAAACTGTGCAGAGCGTTACAACAGAAGGCTTATCTGATCATCAGAAGTGACCTCCCATAATACACGGGTTTTGGCCCTTTTTATATTCCTGATACTCTGGGGGAGGAGGGGCTATGGACCCACTTGGATCGTGACTCCCCAAGTATCATCTTCCTGTTGTTGTTTTTTTTTCCGTACCAGCACTTGGAATTGAACACACTCCACCTTTTCGACACGCGTTCCTAAACTTGCTCTTCACTACTGATTTTATCCATTCTGTCAACTCACACGGTTACGAAAGTAAATATATTTTTTAATATGAACTTACTGCCCTGAACTCCATATTTATTGAAAATAGCGTAGGTTAACAAACAATGTACCTAGGTACCGCTACCGTTAGGTGTTGTTTAGTTAAGTCCTTGGTGCCTCCTACACCGGGCCATTGCTTCTTAGTGACCACCTGTAGCTGTGACAACTTGGAATTGAACCCACTCCACCTTTTCCGCCCGCATTACTAAACTTGCTCTTCACTGCTGATTTTATCCATTCTGCCAACTCACACGGTTATGAAAGTACTTATATTTTTGTATATGAACTTATTGTCCTGAACTCCATATTTATTGAAAATACCGTCATAAATATTTGTTGAACCTAGCGTCAATAATGGGTAAAAAATAGACAACATTTTCTACACTGGAATATGCAGATGACATTGCACTACTCGCACATTCACATCAAATTATTCATGAAAGACCAGATAGACTGAATAAGTTAGCCAGCAAGTGGGTCTGAACATCAATCTAAAGAAGACAGCTCATGACACTCAATGTGGGCAGTCCGAAGCCCATAACAATAAGGAACCAGAATCAGGAACAGACGGGCACAATTACATACCTAGGATGCATAGTAACACCAGACGGCGGAACAAGCAAAGACATCAACAACAGAATGAATAAAGCAAGAACAGCCTTTGCTAGTCTAAACAACACCTGGAAGTCCTCTCAGTACAGCACAAATACCAAATTTAGATTATATGAGAGCTGTGTACTTTCAGTGCTTCTCTATGGTGCCGAATGCTGTAGAGCAACAGAGAAGGAAGTGTCGAAATCGTCCTCTTTCCACACAATCTGCTTTTGGGAAATTCTCCGAATCTTTTGGCCGAATACCATCACCAGTCAAGAACTGCTTACTCGGCGCAACCAAGAGGACATGCACACCGTCGTAGCTAGCAGACGCTGGAGTTGGGTTGGCCACGTCCTCAGAAGAGACCCCAATGCCATCACAAAAACAGCTATGCGAAAGAGAGGCCGACCAAAAACAACTTGGCGGAGGACTGTGGAGGCCGAGATGCAAAGAATGAACCAGAGCTGGGGCACTGCACGAAGAATGTCCGCTGACCAAGTGTGGTAAAGTGGGATGTTATAAATATTTATAGGGGACTTAGTGTACTGACTGAGATCAGCTGTGAAGGTATCTGTATCTAATAAGTGTGGTGTATTACAGATAACCTTACTTGCTACCACATTTATACCTCAGTCAGGCTTATTCTGGAATATTGTGATGACTACGTTGAATGTCTAGGGTTATGATAATGATGAAGTGTATGTCACAACAACAACAGACAGATAAACACTTTAATTTAATCCACAATACTTTAAAACACTGTGACACTCACATACATAGAACACTCTATAAGACTATCTTAAATGAGTCAAGTGTAACTTTTAAAAATATGTATTAATTCCTGTCAATAATAGATATCCTGATTCAACTACAAAGTGAACCAGGAATCACAATCAAATGTAATTACAAGTTGTATGTACACAATTTATAGATATGATCTTTGTATTGACATATATTATTATTATTATTACAATATGTGTGTAAGTTGTGATGTAGTACTATGAGGTAATACTGGCTTGTCAAGCTAAGTTGTTGTTTGTCATCATGACTTCAGGTGTTTGTTTCTGGTGGAAATAATATTGGTAAGGTTCACAGTTTCTTTTGATTTGAAACAAATAAATGTCCCTCTTGAATTAAGGTAAAGTCACTGTTAGAGGGGGGTTATACACAAGATTGAGCTGCTCTGGCCACACACTCTTAGCTTCTGTGTGAGCGGCAGGAAACAGTCTCCACTGCTCGCTTGCTTCACCGTTTCCTTGAGAAACAATACTGGTCGCTATCTTGACCAAGGAGTATGCTGCCAGCCTCTGGATTCAGCAAAACTCAGACCAGATGCTGCTTCAATACGTTAGGACCACGGTCCCTGAAACAAGAAGGTTGTACCTCCTACTTCAGAACTAATTTATAATCTATTTCCACACTGAAGCACAATACATAACAAACACCGAGTTCAGCGCGGTAGGCCAACTGTTAGCTTCTCATGTAACACATTCACCAGTATTCCTCTCCCTAATGGTTACAACGCCTCTGCAATTTCAGCATTATTTCCTTATATTCAATAAGATAGGTGTCATAGTACTATTTGGCAATCCCATATGGGCCTATGCTATATTAAATGGTCTAGCCAATAAGACCATGTTTACAAAAGTATTTGAAAAAAAGTACCCTTCCTACCGTTTCTTGTAACAACCAAAAATAGTATTTGCAATCGACTAATCATGTTTAGGTTTACATATTCTTCCAGCCAATCCAATTGGATTTAACTTGTTGGCCTATTTCCTGTAAAATAGTGGTTTTAAAACATGCCACTGAGCAATTATGATCTGGTGGTGACAGACAGCCTCACTATTTTATTTTGGCTATAATTTGTTAATTCCTAGACTATTTGCGTAAAACTTAACATATTCTTTGTCAGCAAGTCCTAAGGAACCCAAATATATAAATTTAATGGAGCTAAGTGGCTGCGTTCAAAATATGTATTTTCTTCTACCACCCGTTCACTTCGATACGATGGGGTGTCTTCTGTACTGTCAGGATTTCAGACGTAAAACAGAAGAATGTCATGTTTCCTAATAAGCATTAAACATGTTTTTTAAAACCTAACCGTGTATTGGTAGTGTTTTTTGTCACTGTTTATTTGAAAAAAAAAGTTAGTGCTTCATGCCTTTCGCGTTGGGGGTGGCATTATTTTATATCGCGAGACTGCGTGTTAGTGTTGCATACGTTCCTCAGTACCTCTCTCTCTCTCTCTCTCTCTCTCTATCCTAAGTCCGTCTGTCCTTTTTAGGTTAACGTAGTGTATAAAATGACATTAATGCTAGTATTAATCTAGGTCATTAAGCAGTGTGCGTATCTCAAGGTTTTCTAAGAAACACAGTACCGGTTTTATGTTTTTTGAAACGCGTGTATGCTGCTGTAGGCTTTACTATCAAACGTGAAAGCGTTACACTATGCAGACGAAGTAGAAAAAGGGGATTTTTGTACGCCATTGTGACAGCACTGGTCTTTTACCATTCTTCTTTCCTTTTATTGAATTAATTCGTTAGGCTTTACCTTTACTTTTTTATTTAGATATGTGGATTTAGAATGTTTCACGACACCGAGGAAAGTGGAAGCAGTTTGTTGCTGCCCTACAAGACGCCACCAGGTGTGATGGCCACTGACTGCTTTGACAGTCGGTTGCTAAGGATCAAAGAAGAGGAAGTACATATAACTACATTGTGTTCAGTACTTGAATATCATCTTCATCAAATACCATAATTCCCCCCCGTAAGGTACTTCGGTCTGTCACACTTTGCACACCGTCATTTGCGCACTTTTTTTTTCTATTTTCGAGAGAGTACATTAACTTTCGACCACAACTGTGGTCGAAAGTTAATATGTACTCTCCCAAAAATAAAAACGTGCGCAAATGACGGTGTGCATGAACAGTTTGATTATGGAAAGTCAAGATTTTAAAAGATACACGAACAATTACGAGACATGTTGTCATAAGAGAAATGTTAGTTATTTTGTCAATTTCCGGTCCATTAGATCATTATCACTGCTCCACATGTCATTTAGAAAGGTTACTCCATGTCTTCATATTTAATACATCCATATAATTTTCACTACTAATATCTAATGACGGTTTCCTGCAATGAAATGACCATAGTAGTAATAGTACCGTCTGTAATACAGGTAACAGAAACAACACACTATAATTAAAAACCTGTCAATTTTGACGGGTTATTGCTAGTTGTTAATAACCAGCAACTGCCCCGTCTGACTGCATCGATGTCATTATTGTAAGCCTTGGATGCGTGCTTTTTTATACTGCCATTATGAGATTGGTGTTTTTAAGTGAAAAATAAATATACAGTATCTGTATTGCCGGCTAATGAACACTGTTAAGCGATACAGTCACAGCGAGAGGGATGTAAATCTGAGACATAAAACTGTCTCACCGTCTAAATAATAATAATAATAATAATAATAAATTCTTTAAGCGCCAAACACGGCGCATAAGGCAGAAACCAGTGCTCTCCAGGTTGTTCGTTGTGACGCCACTCCTCTTAGCTCTTGCACATTATTTAGGCCCAACGTTCTTCCTTCTCTTATTATTGTTCTTCTGAGTGTTTCTTTTGGTCTTCCTTTTTTCCGCTTACCCTCAGGAACCCAAGTGAGCGCCTGTAGTGGTATTCTGTTGTTTTGCATTCGTAGGACATGACCGATATATGACCATCGTCTTTTCCTTATATAGACGGAGACATATTTCTGCCTAGAGTCTTCTCTTATTTGTCGATTAGTCTTGAATTCTTTCCAACTGATGTTCATGAGTTTTCTAAGACATTTGTTCTCGAATGTATTCAGCTTGTTCTCCAATGATTTTTTTATTTTCCAACTCTCACAGCCGTATGTTAACACTGAGATAACATTTGAATTAAACAGACGAAGCTTGGTATGTATATTCAATGATCGTAATTTCCAAATGTTAGATAATCTATTGAAGGCGCTAGCTGCCAAAGCAATTCTAGTATGGATTTCTCTTGTTGTGTCACCATCCTGAGTCATTTTACTGCCTAAATAATTGAAACTTTCAACTTCTGTAGTTTTTCCCCGTTCAAGATGATATCAAAGGTCTCGTTAGAAAAGTTCATAGCTTTAGTTTTAGAGGCATTTATTGGGAGACCAATTTTAACCGAGAGATGACACAAATTATTTATTGCTTCTTGGGATTGTCTTGGTGTTGAACTTAAGAATGCTACATCATCTGCGAAATCCAGGTCCCCCAGGAATTTTCCATTTGTCCATTTTATACCCAATTTTTCATTGTGGGTATAGTTTCTCATAACCCAATCAATAGCTATTCCAAAAAGTAGTGGTGACATAATACAGCCTTGTTTCACCCCTGTTTCTACTGTAAACCATTCTGTATTCCCTTTATTTGTTCTAACACAACATCTTGCATTGTCTAAAGGAAGCCATTAAACATTTGCGATTTGTCACCACAAAATAATGGTCGGGATATTTCATTTCACAAGATAGATTGTTTGTAAGACCTTTGCATTTGCCAAACATTTATTGAAATGTAACACATTTGAGAAATGTTGTGTGTTTAAGAAGCTTGTTTGATCTGAGAAAAACGTGTTTAAAGTTTTGTATTTTAATGTGAATTTTAGTTAAGTCACCACTTTCAAACACATACAGCCGGGGTTTCCAACATGTTTCGATCCCCGTACCATCGTGGCATTTAATTAACTTTCCCTTACCCCCCTGATTGGTATGAGATGAAATAAATTTTAGAGTTTACCACGCATATGCACGTAGGAAAATAAAGAAACATATTCATTAATGTTTCATAAAGAAAACTTTATTCATTACATAGCAACATTTTATTAAGTATCATAAAGTTGTTAAATGTATATCAGAACACAGTCAAATAAATTAGTGAGACTCTTGATTTGGTAATCTCCAAATGGACATTGCAATTTGTTCCGCACAGAAAATGAGTCTCTTAGAGTTAGTTCTAAGAGACGTATATTATGTGCGGAACGAATTGCAACGTTCTTTTGGAGATTTCCCTTGATTCTGTTTCCTGTCAACCAACAGTTTTATTCTTGGTACAGATTTTGAAATAGATGTCCAAATATCATGTTCAGCCTCCAGCTGGGTTTTTTTTAACACGCTTTTATTTAACTTCACTTGTATGTCACTTTCAAATCTTGCAATCGATTTTTCAATCACTTCCAGATAAGCAATAGCTCTGAAACTTGGCATTGTATTCCCGATGACAATACAATAATCATTCAATTATTTAATATTGTAATTATGACATTTTGAGTAATTAGTTTTTCGTAAAGAAATGTAAACAAATCAGGGGCCATAATCAAGTTAATTAAAAATTCAAGAGTACGTGGTGTGCTTTATTTTTTTCTATGCGTAAAACAGGGCAGTACTCAAACAAGTGTCTAGCTAAATCAAGGGAAACAATCCAAATTATGAATCAAGAGAAAGTCGTTCCATCTCTAGATGACCTTCAAATGGAAGAAATTGATTGCACCAAATTAACAGGCACAAAGCCATGTAATATTGACGCTCTAAAAGAGATGGATCTCTTAAGAAATTTTAGGCCAGATTCACAATAAGTAAAAATATTGTTTATGTTTTAGTATGTCATAATTTTTCTAACACTAAAAAGAAGAAAATAAAAATACAGTAGAACTCCATTTATCCGAACCCCAATTATCCGAACATCCAATTATCCGAACACTTTTTCCAGAAAAAAAAAAAATCAGTCTCCACCAGTCACGTTAGACTACAGTTCTGAATCTTTTGATGCGGCAAGCTTCAAATGTGTGTGAACAATTTGTAGACAATGAGATGGGCTAATGGACGGTCGCTTACATACATGAAGTCAGTTAGATCATAAAGTCCGTTAATATCTGGTTTACCAATCCAGTGTACGTGTGAGTTCTAGGCAGAACACTGGCTAAACAGACAGTTCAACTTAAAATAATTGTGTCTGCTACTACAGCAGAATAATTTTGGTGTACACGTATTTCTCTGTGCGACCTGGCATCTTCCAGTAGGCCTAAAGCATATAAAAGGAACCGCAATGTTTTGTCAATTGAAACGAAAACAGAAATTATCAAGAGACTAGGAAAAGGTGAAACTGTGTCTTCATTTGCGAGGATTTTCAATGTTGAGAAAGCTACCGTCTCTGACATCAAAAGTAACAAGGATAAAATTATGAGTTTTGCATCGAAATTGGATAGTGAAAATGGGTCGAAGAAACATAAAACCATGAGAAATGCGAAAGATTTGAAATTGGAAGAGGCTTTGTATATATGGTTTGTGCAAAGAAGAAGCAAAGGGGAACCTATCTCTGGCTCTCTATTGTGTGTGAAAAGGCACTTCAGTTTCAACAGTCAACTTGACGGTCCTCCTGACTTTAAGGCTAGCCAGGGATGGTTAAGAAACTTTAAATCTCGTCATGGCATACGAGAATTGGAGATTCAAGGGGAATCTTCATCTAGCGATGCAACTGCCGCTGAAAATTTTAAAGAAACATTCTTGGCTTTTTTGGAAGAAGAAGGTTATTTACTCGATGATGTGTATAATGCCGATGAGACTGGCTTATACTGGAAATCATTGCCTCAAAAATCACTTGCATCTCAGCGCGAAGCAGCTGCCCCTGGGTTTAAAAAGTGCAAAGAGAGAGTAACAATTTTGGTAGCCGCGAATGCCAGTGGAAGTCATCGTTTACCGGTGCTAATGATCGGCAAAGCCAAAAAAACTTGTTGTTTAAAGAATGTGACATGTCTCCCATTGTGCTACAAAGCACAGAAGAGTGCTTGGATGAATAGTGAAATATTTCTTGATTGGTATACAAATCAGTTCATCCCAAATGTGAAGAGGTTGAAAGAACAAGAAAAGAAAACTGGAAAAGTAATTCTTCTACTGGACAATGCACCATCTCATCCAGAGACGGATACATTGAATGCAGTTGATGCAAATTTTAAAGTAATTTTTCTGCTTCCCAATGTAACAGCACTGATTCAACCAATGTTATAGCAAAGCTTAAAAAGATGTACAAGAAGGAAGTCCTGCGTCGTTTATTGTTGGCTGAAGATGAAGAAAGTGTGGTGGCGTTTTCAAAAAAAGCTTAATCTCAAAGACTGCTGCTATATGTAAGCTGATGCTTGGACCACCCTGTCACAAGATAATCTCAACAAGGCTTGGAATAGATTGCTTGGGAAAAAAGGAGGAAATGAAACTACTGCAGTGGACACAAATGATGATTGTATAAATGAAGTTGTGGAACTGTTTCAAGCAATGCCCGGATTTTCGGACTGTGACAAAGATGATGCACACATGTGGCTAGAAGATGATAATGATTCTGGTTTCAGTTTTTGAATGACGAAGAAATTTTGTCTTTTGTGCAAGAAGAAAACCAAATACATGTAGTGACCGATGATGAAGACTCCTCAGAAGTACATGATGTACTTGTAGATTATGAAGAAAACCCAAAACGTCAACCAAGTCCTGAAGAGGCCTTTATAGCACTAGAAACAGCGATGGCTTGGTACGAGCAAGAAGATGACAGCTGTCCTACACAGCTTCTGCTGTTGAAGAGAATGCGGGACTTAGCAGCCAAAAGCAGACTATCCAGTTTGGCGCAAAAGAGGATTCCTCATTATTTTAAATAGTGGGCTACATCTGTGCAAGTACATGTATACGTAAGTTGCGCCTGGTTTTGAATTGTTTGTAATGTTATTTTGAAAACATTTCTCTTTCTTAACAAAAATAATTAATACAAGTAGTACATGCACTGCAGTGTAATGAAAGATTTTGGTGATACAGTGATCTAATACAGTGTGGGTATTATTATTACAGTACAAGTAAATATGTTTTATAGTGTATTTTCCTTGTGATTGTTAATTATTTTTAGAAATATGTGTACATGTACTCGATACATCATGTAATCCAATTATCCGAACATTTGATTATCCGAACGATGCTCGGTCCCATGGGGTTCGGATAAATGGAGTTCTACTGTATACAAAAATATTTTAAACACACGCTTTTAATGCACTAAAAACCTAAAAATAATTTTTCAAGGAGTTTAAAGCTTGCAGTAAAAAAAATGTAACATAAAATTGACAAAAAGCGTGGGGCGCTGATTCTGCATGAAATTAACTTCTGCTTTATACTTCATTAGACACATGGATAAAATATATGATAAGTGCTTAAGCGCTCCAAGCTTTTTGTCAATTTGATGTTAACTTTTTTGACTACAAGCTATAAACTCCTTGAAAAATTATTTTTGGGTTTTTTGTGCATTAAAAGCGTGTGTTTAAAATATTTTTTATATATTTTTTTATTTAATTGGATTTGACCGACAACAGGACTTGGTGTTCTCCCTCCAGTCCACATACTTTTCCCCCTAACACTACTACTTTTGGAATATTTCTGTAGGATAATACAGTTATTTACCACATATTAGCCGTACCTCTAAGACAAGCTTCTCGTACCCACTGGGTCAACAGGTACCTCAGGTTGGGAACCCCTGTCACAGGGTCATTTATTGCAGTAATTCTCAACGTGGGCCATTCTTTCTCTCCCCCCCCCCCCCCCCCCGGGGGCATGCTATATTTCTTGGGGGTCACAGTAAGGTGGTAAAGTACCTTATTTCCAGATTTCCAGATAACAGCTACTATTTGGGGGGGGGGGGGGGGTGGGGGGGGGGGGGGGGGGGGGGGGGGGGGGGGGGGGGGGGGGGGCGAAGAGGGCCATAGAGGTAAATAATGTTCTGAAGGGGGTCATGAGAAAAAAAAAAGGGCTGGGGGAATCCTGATACTTGAAACGTTGATATGAGAGGAGCAAGTACTAAAATGTCAGGTTCAATATTTCAGCACATGTATGTGGTAAATTAATATGAAACAAATATAAAGGTATGTTATAAGGCACTCGTAGGAAATAAAGAAGTAGAACACTAGACAACAGAAAAACAACAGACATGAGTGGCTTACCCAGGATTTGAGCTATGCAAGCGAATCACACTGTCCTCCCTGCCATCTACGCATCCCAAAAAAGGATGTTTCAATGACAATGTTTCCCTTCCTTATGTATGTATGTGTGTTGATGTGCGTATGTATGCATGTATACATGAATGAATGATTGCATTGATTCCATAAGTTAACAAATTCGTGTTAGCTCTTTGGTTAAATCCATACAGTGAACGCCCCGTTTCTGAAAGTAAATCATATTTCTGAGCTGGGGTGGTAAGGCAGAATCAAGGTCACTGTACATTCTATAAATAACAAGATCCCAACTGCCGTTCATTGATCATTATTATCATTTTCTTTTTCGCTCCCCATGTAGCATGGAACCACCTCTGTAGCTGACCCCCTTGCAGGAAGCCTGCGCTAAAGCTGTGATGTGCTGTTGTAGAGGTGGTTTCTATAGCTATTTGTCTTACATGATAAGGCTGCCAACCACATGATGCACAGCCTCATATTAGTCCCCGCTTACATGCCTGAGGGAGGATTAATCATATTCTGTGTTTATCACCTCAGAGACGTGCAAGAGCTGCATCAGGCACGCTGATTTTGTAAAATGAAAAGTGTTGGACCAGTGCGGTTCTTCTCCGTTTTCATTGTTAGATGGAATTGTACTCATATATAGTCAAGAGAAGAGTGAGAGAGAAATATAAACATAAAATTGTATTTGAGACTAAAATAATGTTGCAAATTACCTGCAGCACATAGTTCTCTCCTGTGTCTTTGTTATCGTTATTGTTTTGTTGTTGTTGAGAGCATTATTATTTTTTCTTTCTTGTCTTGTTAATATGTTTAGCGATGTGCACGTGCATGGAGTAGAGAAAGATAAACGAATATAATTAGTTTGATACATTACAAATAAATAGTACTGATTTTTCTTTTTTTACTTTTCCATCTATGCTGTTTTGCTTTCCTTGCGATATAGTGTACAGCACAGTAAAGAATGCCCCCCCCCCCCCCCCCACCCCCAGGTTTTCCCCATTTGTTTTGAACAATATTGCCCTTACATATCTCGGGAGTGGCGACCTTGGTTAAGTGGGCTCGGTTGTCGTTTATGTCGCTTAGAGAATAGCATCTTGTTACAGCAATTTACTGGTGGTAATATTTGTTTTTTCCCCCCCAAAACACCCCTCCCCTTTTCTCCCTACTAGTCATTATCCTCCCCCTCCACCGTGTTATATAGTTGCCGTTCATAATAAATAGAGGGAGAAGTAGGGAAAAACTATAATACAGCGGTAAATCACGAATAATGCCGTTAGTTTTTTTTCCTTCCACACACACAGACACACAAACATTCTCACCCTCTCCCCAGGGCTTTTTCCCAGCAAGCATGCACACAAATTGAGCTTATTTGTTCTTGCTTAAAACAATGTGCTGCAATGTAGAAATTAACTCCTGCTGATAAAAGCATTTGTTCTTCTGTACAATGTGGGGGTCTGTACAGTATATGGACACGATTCTGTTGTGTGTGTGTGTGTGTCTAGTGCTAGTGTGTTTTTCTCTATATTTTTTTCTTGATTTGTCTTTCTAACTTATTTCTGTCTTTTATCTTTTATTCTGTGTTTCTCCTTACTGTGTATATTTTTAAAAAAAAATTGATGTTGTTCAGTCGGAATCGCTTTATTTCCTAAACGCAAAACGAAGGATGTTTGAGAAAAGATGTGGCTGTTGAAAGCCAGGAGTTAGGACTGGCTGGTTAAGGATTACATATACAATTTTCATACTTATTAATTACGTACGTCATCTCTTACATAGTTTATTAACATTGCGTATGTAGTTATGAAACTCGATGTCGCTGAATTTTAAAAAAAGGAGTTAATAACATAACAGTAGTTTACACTTGCAGACTGTTAGCCCCGGGCAAGACGCATGAAAGACAAACATCACAAAGTAAAGGAAGACGTACTGTGGCGTCATCTCAGAGGTTTTGCCTAATGGCAGAGTGGTTAGAGCGCCTGCTTCTCGGGGCAAAGTTACCGGGTTCGAAAGCAGGAAGCACCACGCTCCTGTCTACTCAGCTTCATTTAATCTTCATGACACGTGACCGCTCCTGATTTTAAAAAGGTGGTCCCATAGCAGATACTGCCGTAGGGGAGGGAAGTGTTAGAGATTTCACTATACTAGGTCCAGCATCGAGAGGTGGGGTGACCAGTTCCCTGTCTTTTCCTCCCCTAACTCAAGAGCAAAGTCAGGTACCCATTAACAGCTGTGTAAACTGCGTGATGATACCGTGAATCGAACCCGGTACCTTTGCCGCGAGAGACCAGCGCTCTAACCACTCTGCCAATTGGACGCTCGCTTCTGATTTAGGGAAGGTAAAATCTGCAGGCCTGTCGCCAGGATAGTCCACATATTCTCTTCCAGGTCCATGCGACGGCCACATAGATTCGGCCTCAGCTCCGCATCCCCTGACCGAGACCTACCATATTGAAGTTCCTAAACACTTCACTCCCCCGCCCCTTGGCGTTTGTTAACTCAGTCCTCAACAGCACCGCCTACCACTGGTCGGTTAATTTCTCGGCCAGTCTGTGTCCATTGGGGATGCCTCTTGTAAAGTTATTAATTGGCCACCGTATGAGAAATACATTACATGCTTTTTTCTTTATTACTTAGTCGTTCCCCACTTCTACCGTGAGGTGTAGAGGTTTGGAAGAGAGAGCGCCAGACTATTCTATCGGCTGTCTTCCTCCTGGCCTGGTTCCATTCTAGTCCTCGGTCCTTCAAAGATTGTCTAATGTTGTCCTCCCAGCGGACTCTGGGGTCTGGATCTTTTTGTGTTTCCCGATGTTGTCGCTGTTAATCCGATTTCTCCATGTCAGGCAGACATGTGGAAACATCAAACCATCTTAAGTTGGGACTGTTTACTTGGGTCTTGCTAGGTATATTATTTCAAAACTTCAATCTTTCACTATCATTAATCTTTACCAATACACAAAATTTACATCAACCCCAAACCACATATCCCACC
>JAMPIV010023221.1:0-58422 GCA_024509875.1 Oreohelix idahoensis | reverse complement strand
GTCTGAGGATTATGAATCTCCATAGAGCTTTCTAGGAATTGTGCACTGGTGCCACAGCTCTGTTTTCTATCATATGTTGGGCACCTTTGAAGTCGAAACTCATCAGTAGTTCCTATCTTTAGCTTGTTGAATAGATGGTTTCCCAATCTGTTGTGACCTCTACGAAGTCTGAAGATTACTACTTGTTCATTTCTGCTGAATTGTAATACGCATCATCTTTATTGTGATCTGGATGTTCTGCTTCCCACTTACTCCTGTATCTGTGCTTGAGAAAACTCTTGGCCTCTTCATAAGTTATGCTTGTGTCAAGTTGAGGTAGCTTTCCCTCTTCCTTTGCCAATCTGTCAGCCTCTTCATTTCTGGGGATGTTGCAGTGAGAGTGGATCTTTTGAATTGCTGACATAGTTTTTGAAGTGTTACTCTTAGGTCATCCAGGTCGGCATTATTTTGCTTCTTCATGCATTGCAATTACTGACAGCGCATCTGAGCAGATTGCTACTTGTCTCTCTGAGCTTTCTTCTTTCACTAGGACTTCTGCTGCAGTTTTTAAGGCCTCTGCTCTGAAATTACTTGAGAATTTGTCTGTTGCGATTGACAGCTTTTTTTGTGTGTTATGGCCTTGTCATATAAATGTTGTACTTTAAGCAGGGGGTTGATGAAAATCATCATAATTTTCCTTTGCACTCCTTGCAGCATGAAGCCGCCGTGGTAGCTGGTCCCCTTGCTGGAAGCCTGCACCAATCATTCTCATGTTTATGCAGGTGTGCTGGGGATGCTTTTACTTTTCTTATAGTTTGGTATTTTTAATGTAAGTATTTTGAATTTCTAATGTCACGTGAAAACAATGATCCATATTTTGATATAAAAATAAAGAAATAATTTCTCGATCACCAGCTTCAAGAAATCCTCAAGTTTGGAGTTGATGAATTGCTGGCAGAAACAAAAGCAGATGAGCCAGTTGACTTTGAGGCAGTTTTGGGCTGCTCTAAAAATGGTCAGTGGGTGACTGAAAATAAAGACAAACCTAAAGTAAAGGAGGAGGATGATGTGGTATGTACATTGTTGATTTTGTGATATAACATTTTTGTATTGTCGTAGCTGCTGTGACTTCATGTATTTGGATTTAGTCTTTGTCATTTTGTTACATTTGTGATTTTTACCTATGTATTTATATTGCTAGAGTGCAGAGGGGTAAGAGCACTTGCTTCTTCAGTCACAGTTACCGGGCTTGAAACCTGGTAGCATCACATTCATATTTACCCAGCTGTAAATGGGTACATGTCTCTGCTCTTGAGTTAGGGAAGGCAAAGGCAGTGAGGAAAGGAACTGACCACCCCCCACCTCATAAAGCTTGAGATCTAGTATAACACTGACAAACAACATTTTTCTTTCTTATATAAGAATAAGTGTTCTTAGGTCAGTTTCTTGCGCTGATTTCAAATTTGAAATCCGTTTATCTCTATCACATCGGGTTCTTAAGATATTTGTGAATAAATATATTTTTGGGAAACCGTTATCTGCTCCATTTCATTTTTACTATATAACTTATTAAAAATTAATAAAATGCAAAATAATTCTACTTTTTATACTGCTAAAAGATGCATGACATATGTTACGCTATTTTTCAAATGGTTACTGTATTTTGAAATAATTCTGAGCGAAATATGGCTTCTAGAAGTTGTAGAAATTCGGTTGATCTGTTCTGTTACGTGTGCGGATATTTTACCGATCGTGTTCACCAGAAAAACTTTACACCATTACTAAAGAAAGCATATGAACTTTATTTCGATTCGAAAGTTGATGATGCAAATAAATCTTGGAAGCCAAATGCAGTTTGTTTGACTTGTGCAAATACATTGGCAGGTTGGTTACGAAAATCGCCAAAGCTTAAGTCGATGCCTTTTGGAGTGCCAGTAATATGGCGTGAACCGACAAATCACGCTACTGATTGTTACTTCTGTTGATGAATTGCTGGCAGAAACAAAAGCAGATGAGCCAGTTGACTTTGAGGCAGTTTTGGGCCATGGTTTCACTTTTAAAACTAGAAAGTCTGTGGTTTATCCAAATATTGAATCGGTTTCGAAACCAGTGCCTCATGATCCAATCACAAGTACGATCCCAGTTCCACCAGAACAATATCCGTTGGACGTGAATGAACCATCAGAAAGTGATAGTTTACCTGCTTTAGAAACTAATTCTGACTCGGATTATATACCGGTGAATGATGGTGTTCACTTAATTAACCATTCAGAACTTTCAGATCTAATACGTGATCTCACTCTTACCAAAGGACAAGCGGAATTACTCGGTTCGCGACTCAAAGAATGGAATCTTTTAGCGCCCAATACTCCGATATCTAAATTTCGTCATAGACACAGAGAACTTGTTCAGTACTTTGAGATGGATGATGACATTTGCTATTGCAAAGATGTAAACGGTCTAATGGTGCACCTCGGTCATGAGCACATAGTCACCGAATGGCGACTTTTCATTGACTCTTCCAAGACTAGTCTAAAAGCCGTGTTATTGCATAACGGAAATTTATTTTCATCAATTCCAGTCGCCTACTCTGTTCATATGAAAGAAACTTATGACAATATGGCTATACTTTTGGCAAAAATAAAGTACAATGACTACCAATGGCGGATTTGTGGAGACCTAAAGGTCATTGCCATTCTCACGGGCATGCAGACTGGGTATACTAAATTTTGTTGCTTCCTATGTGAATGGGACAGCCGCAACAGACAGGAACATTATGCAAGAAAGGTGTGGCCTATCAGGGATCGTATGCAGCTCGGGCATAAAAATGTAATACACGAACCATTAGTTAACATAGACAGCATCATTTTACCACCGTTACATATAAAGTTGGGGCTCATAAAGAATTTCGTAAAAGCGTTAGATAAAACGAGCAAAGCTTTCACTTATCTTTGAGAAAAGTTTCTGCAAGTTAGAGATGCAAAGATAAAGGAAGGTATCTTTGTAGGACCTCAGATTAGGAAAGTTATTGCAGACAAACAATTCGAGAACTTGTTACATGGTAGTGAACTTCGCGCATGGATGGCATTCAAATCGATCGTTGATAACTTTCTGGGAAATCACAAATCTGTCGACTATGTGCATATTGTTAAGCAGTGCATAGATGCATACAGAATTATGGGCTGTAACATGTACCTCAAAATCCATTTGCTCAATTCGCATCTTGACTTTTTCCCTGACAACCTTGGAGAAGTCAGCGATGAACATGGAGAACGATTCCATCAAGATATCGCCGTAATGGAGTCACGTTATCAAGGACGGTGGAGTGTGACCATGCTTGCCGATTATTGTTGGATGCTTCATCGCGATGTACCACATGCCATTCACCGACGAAAGTCGACTGCAAAGAAATTCAAGCCTACATAACTGTTATACTTCTTGTACGAATGATGTTGTAATACTGTATGCGTTGTTAAAAAACTTCAATTGTGTATTTCTAGAGATCCTGACCTGATAGAGAAAAATGGTTTGCAGATTTAAAAACAGCGCATTAAAATTGACCAGAAAAACATAGAAATGTTAAAGAAAGAAAAAAATTTTTTTTTTTTTGTCAGTGTAAGTGAATTCTCTAACATTTCACACCCCTATGCAGTATCTGCTGCTGTTGAACTGCCTTTATTTGCATTGGCCTCCTGGGATATTTCTGCATGTTTGCAAAGTGTACTCCTATTCTAGTTAGAGTGCTGGTCTCTCACGGCAAAGGTGACGGGTTCGAATCACGGTACTGGCACGCAGCAGTCTACACAGCTGTAAATGGGTACCTGATTCTGCTGTTTGGGTTATGGAAGGAAAAGGCAGCAAGGAAGGGAACTGGTCTCACTTCCCCCCACCTCTGTGCTGGACCTAGTATGGTGGAATCTCTAACACTTCAATTCCCTATGGCAGTATCTGCTAAGGGACTACCTTTTTTTTACTCCTATTGTATGGTTCTGAAACATGGAGAACCACAAAAACAACGACCAAGAAGTTACATACTTTCTAAAATGGATTCTTGAGAAGAATAAAAGGATTGAAGTGGTATGACAAGATCTTCAGTGTGGAACTGATGACAAGAACTTTCTGTCAGTATGTGTATGGGACTCGTCTTCAATGAACCTTTGACTAAAAAAAAGTCTTATCCACAAGGAAGGGGATAGGTAAAGACACCACGTCCAACTCACCAGCAATCACATCATAAAGCTTTAAAAGTGTTTCACACAGATAGCCCCCTCCCCCCCACTATCCCACCTCACCCTCAGTGACAACCACCTGTTTTGGTCCAAGGCTACTTATTCATGTATCAAGGTGTTGTGTTAATAAAAACAATGCAGTAAAGACAGTGTCATTATCTTTTGATGGTCTTGAAATTTTTATAACGAAGGATTTTATCAACATTGTTTGGCTGTACAATGGTAACATTGTAATTTACTTCACAGGCTAGTGGTTTGGGTGAAAATGAGGAAGGACCAACTCAGAGCATGTACGTCTTCGAAGGAACGGATTATTCTAAGGAACCTTCAGCTGCAGACGTCAAGGCATTTGAGCAGCTGATAATAGGTTGAGTATTGAAAAATCTTATGTTACATGTTTTTACCTTTCCACTTGTGTTTTAAGTTGTGCTTTAGAATTAAATTTGGGTAGTTACCTTTGATGACAGTTGAAGCCACAGTTTAGTTTTTCTTTTGGTTTTCTGACCCATTTTGATGTTGTTTACTTCAAACACATATTTTTTTCTCCTTTTCTCTGTTATGTGTAATTTGTTTCCAAATGTCTTTCACCCTGTCATATTCCATTTTATCACTTCATATTTCCATTTCTCTCACTTGATCAAATCATTTCAGCATTTTGCTAAAAAAAAATATTAGTTTTTGTAAAATTATTTCTGAATTTTGTTTTTTTGTTTTTATCCTACACTAACTAGTGAAGATATTCTGGATATAATCTTTTATCATTTTCTTTTGTGCTCCTAACAGAGCATGGAGCATTCACTGCAGTTCATCTCCTTACAGCAAAGTCTGCACCAAGCATTCACATGCTCACACAGCAGTGGTTTCTGAGCTATTTGATTTTCTACATCAGGTTGTCAACCTCATACAGTACCTCGTATTAGTTGCCTTGTATGATATGCTTGAGGGTTCAGTAGTTCTATTTCTTTGTCTCTTCAAAGACGCTGGGAACTACAAGGGAATATTCTGTACATATGGGTACAATTCTATTTGTATCCGGTATTCAAAGTACTGTAGTACTGTATTCATTCACAAAGTACTGTATTCATTCACAAAGTACTGTAGTACTGTATTCATTCACAAAGTACTGTATTCATTCACAAAGTAATGTAGTACTGTATTCATTCACAAAGTACTGTATTCATTCACAAAGTACTGTAGTACTGTATTCATTCACAAAGTACTGTATTCATTCACAAAGTAATGTATTCATTCACAAAGTACTGTATTCATTCACAAAGTACTGTATTCATTCACAAAGTAATGTATTCATTCACAAAGTACTGTATTCATTCACAAAGTACTGTATTCTTTCACAAAGTACTGTAGTTACCTTCATTCTCATCTCAAATATTGGATGGCTGGTGAGAGTCAGAGGATGTGGAATTCATGGTAAGAGCAGAGGAGGATACCAAGAACACATGGAGAAGAGACATTATGACAGAATCAAAGTATGAAGAATACACCTGGAGTGAGATTCAAAAAGTAGAAGAAGGACAAGATCTTGGTAGAATGTGACTACAGTTTGTGTATTCATGGGAGCCAACAGTTTTGAATGATGGTCGACTTCATATTTTTCAATATTACTCCACATCTCAGAATGTCGAGTGGCACAGTGGTTAGAAAGCATTCTGCTCCAGGCAAAGTTACCTGTGTGTCAAACCTGATAGCATCTCGCTCCAGTCCACCCAGCTGTAAATGGGTACCTGACTTTACTCTTGAGTTGGGGAAGGCAATGGCAGTGAGTATGGGAACTTATCACCCCACCTCATAAAGCGGAAACATAGTGTAATGAAGTCTGTAACATTTCACTCCCTACATCAGAACCTGCTATTGGACTGCCTTTGCCTTTTATCTCAGTCATCTAGGACTGTGAATATGATTGTTAGCGTTCTGCTTGCCAAGAAGAAACCAGGTGATGGTTTTCAGACTGGAAGCTGGCCATTGCAGACTCAAATGCCATTGTACAACAAATTGAAAGTCGGACGGGCTGATATGTTTTCATGTGGGGTGGGACGGACAGGCGGTGGAGCGTGTACTCCAGGGCTGTCGGCTCCGTGAGTGGAATGGGGTGGCAGCGTAGCCTTTTCTGGCTCAGTTGAGGGAAGGAGGCTGTATGGTGATGAGAGAGGCCTGAGATGGACTGCCACCTTTATAAGAGAAATAGATGTGGTTATTTGAGAGCGAAGAAGTCCTATTTTGTATGTGTTTGTAGCATGCAGGATTGTTATTCTTCTACAAGATGTAATTACTTAACTTGTTCATCTTCACACATGCAGGATTATTATTCTTCTGCATGATGTAATTACTTAACATGTTCATCTTCACACATGCAGGATTATTATTCTTCTACAAGATGTAATTACTTAACTTGTTCATCTTCACACATGCAGGATTGTTATTCTTCTACATGATATAATTACTTAACATGTTCATCTTCACACATGCAGGATTGTTATTCTTCTACACGATATAATTACTTAACTTGTTCATCTTCACACATGCAGGATTGTTATTCTTCTACACGATATAATTACTTAACTTGTTCATCTTCACACATGCAGGATTGTTATTCTTCTACACGATATAATTACTTAACTTGTTCATCTTCACACATGCAGGATTGTTATTCTTCTACATGATATAATTACTTAACTTGTTCATCTTCACACATGCAGGATTGTTATTCTTCTACACGATATAATTACTTAACTTGTTCATCTTCACACATGCAGGATTGTTATTCTTCTACATGATGTAATTACTTAACTTGTTCATCTTCACACGTGCAGGATTATTATTCTTCTACATGATGTAATTACTTAACATGTTCATCTTCACACATGCAGGATTATTATTCTTCTACATGATATAATTACTTAACTTGTTCATCTTCACACATGCAGGATTGTTATTCTTCTACATGATATAATTACTTAACTTGTTCATCTTCACACATGCAGGATTGTTATTCTTCTACAAGATGTAATTACTTAACTTGTTCATCTTCACACATGCAGGATTATTATTCTTCTACATGATATAATTACTTAACTTGTTCATCTTCACACATGCAGGATTATTATTCTTCTACATGATGTAATTACTTAACTTGTTCATCTTCACACATGCAGGATTATTATTCTTCTACAAGATGTAATTACTTAACTTGTTCATCTTCACACATGCAGGATTGTTATTCTTCTACATGATGTAATTACTTAAACTTGTTCATCTTCACACATGCAGGATTATTATTCTTCTACATGATGTAATTTACTTAACTTGTTCATCTTCACACATGCAGGATTATTATTCTTCTACATGATATAATTACTTAACTTGTTCATCTTCACACATGCAGGATTATTATTCTTCTACATGATATAATTACTTAACTTGTTCATCTTCACACATGCAGGATTATTATTCTTCTACATGATGTAATTACTTAACTTGTTCATCTTCACACATGCAGGATTATTATTCTTCTACAAGATGTAATTACTTAACTTGTTCATCTTCACACATGCAGGATTATTATTCTTCTACAAGATGTAATTACTTAACTTGTTCATCTTCACACATGCAGGATTATTATTCTTCTACAAGATGTAATTACTTAACTTGTTCATCTTCACACATGCAGGATTATTCTTCTTCTACAAGATGTAATTACTTAACTTGTTCATCTTCACACATGCAGGATTGTTATTCTTCTACATGATGTAATTACTTAACTTGTTCATCTTCACACATGCAGGATTATTATTCTTCTACAAGATGTAATTACTTAACTTGTTCATCTTCACACATGCAGGATTATTATTCTTCTACAAGATGTAATTACTTAACTTGTTTATCTTCACACATGCAGGATTATTATTCTTCTACATGATGTAATTACTTAACATGTTCATCTTCACACATGCAGGATTATTATTCTTCTACAAGATGTAATTACTTAACTTGTTCATCTTCACACATGCAGGATTATTATTCTTCTACATGATATAATTACTTAGCATGTTAATCTTCACACATGCAGCAGCTGAAAAAGAAGCATTGCAGAGCATGGGGCCAGGAGAAAGAGCTCTTAGAAGAACAGGCACGAATGCAGCATCAGTGTTATTTCCCCTTCCTCAAAGAAAACCCCGTAAGCAGTTGACTCCTGAGGAATTTGAAGAACGAAGAAAGAAGGTTAGTACTTGGGAATTGTGAGTGACCTTGACATTTGTTAATTTCTAGACCAGGTTGTCGATTTCTGCAGTTATACAGACTGCACCAGTTTCAAGTCAAATGATCATCATCATTATTATGTTCCTATACACTCCTTATGGAACATGGCACAACTGCAGCTAGTCCCCTGGCAGGAAGCCTGCACCAGGCATTCCTATACCATTGCAGTGATGGTTTCTGTGGCATTTCGTTTTTCTTGATGAGGATCTCCCCCCCCCCCCATGCACAACCTCATTAGTCACCTTATATGAAATGCCTGAGGGCGCAATAGTTCTAGTTTTCCTTTATCTCTTCAGAGACCCCCAGGAACTACACGAGCCCCCAGTAAACAGGTTATTCATATTTCGTTTGGCTGCCCCCAGTAAACAGGTTATTCATATTTCATTTGGCTGCCCCCAGTAAACAGGTTATTCATATTTCGTTTGGCTGCCCCCAGTAAACAGGTTATTCATATTTCGTTTGACTGCCCTCAGTAAACAGGTTATTCATATTTCGTTTGGCTGCCCCCAGTAAACGGGTTATTCATATTTCGTTTGGCTGCCCCAGTAAACGGGTTATTCATATTTCGTTTGGCTGCCCCCAGTAAACAGGTTATTCATATTTCGTTTGGCTGCCCCCAGTAAACAGGTTATTCATATTTCGTTTGGCTGCCCCCAGTAAACAGGTTATTCATATTTCGTTTGGCTGCCCCCAGTAAATAGGTTATTCATATTTCGTTTGGCTGCCCCCAGTAAACGGGTTATTCATATTTCGTTTGGCTGCCCCAGTAAACGGGTTATTCATATTTCGTTTGGCTGCCCCCAGTAAACAGGTTATTCATATTTCGTTTGGCTGCCCCCAGTAAACAGGTTATTCATATTTCGTTTGGCTGCCCCCCAGTAAACAGGTTATTCATGTTTCGTTTGGCTGCCCCCAACAAATAAAGCTGCACAAAAAAGACTTTGAGTTTATAGAAAATCTTGAAGATTATGAAGTGTTCAGACATTTCAGTTCATCAGCCTTCTGCAAGTATACTGTGACACTTAAAAGAAGCCAGTAAAGGCATTTAATATTCATTTGATGTAGGTGAACAAAGTAGAAAGTAACAAAATTAATATTTAAAAGTTAGTTGCTTATCCTTTACAGGACGTGGCAATCAACCCCAGCTTTTATTGGCTGTTTGTGATTTTTCTAGGCAATTTTTTTCATTCAGTAGTTTGCCATTGCTTTCTGAACGGTACGGCGCTTATACCATTGTTAAAAATCCACACAAAGCAATCTGCTACCAAACCGCCTGCAGCAGGTTTCGAACCTGGTATATCTGGATTATGAAACTGCGTTCATATCCATTAGGCCACAGACGCCGACAATTAATATTTACATAGTGATAACGGCGCTATTTCTAAATGTTATGGTAATCTGTTTACACCCACTGTTGCGAGTGTAGTGGTTTGGTCTATATCATCGCCACACAGGCTAATTCAATATATATGTGCTGCTGTCCTGTCTCGGTGTCTGGAATGTTGACCTGGGTGTGTGTTGATATGTTCGCACACCACGGTACGTACATAAGAGTACATGCAGGAGTCAAAAAGGGTTGCAAACGTCTAGAACAGTTCGATACTGTTTATTCATACAACACAGATACTCATAAATGACACACTTCGACAGCAAAACACGAATAAGTATAATTTCCACACTGCATCAATGGAATATATAATATGGCCTGTCCTAATCCTGGACTTATAATAGCTTAATAGCTTCACAAATCTTCATACTGCAGTTAATATATAATATGGCCTACAAAAGTACCTTAATACACAGCGAAGCCTGCATCACCCGGCAGCTTCATTAATCTTCACAATATGGCCTACAAAAGTACCTTAATACACAGCGAAGCCTGCATCACCCGGCAGCTTCATTAATCTTCAAAATATGGCCTACAAAAGTACTTCAATACATAGCAAAGCCTGCATCACACGGCAGCTATAATAAGGTTCATATGGCCTAAACAAATCTTCACTGCAGTGTATCACATAGGCTGTACACACAGCGAAATATATAAGTCGACATTTTCTCAAATCCTACGTAGGCATACATTATCCAAAAACACTGGGACTCGACCTACACGGTCCACGCCCAAAACACAACTCCCTCATCACACACTAGTCCCGCCAAAAAACCCGTCACGAGATTCGGTTGTCTTGAACACCGTTCTCGATAACACATGCAGACTAGCGAGCTATTCACATGACTCAAAACAGTACAGAATAAATACATTAAACAGCGTTCACACGCTTATCTGTACTCTGTCACCCGAAAAATAGGAAAAGATAATTCTATCCTAAAGTCAAACAAGTATCCGCTTAATCAAGCGTTGCAACTCGAAATTTAATTTGTTCAAAACACCATTCTAAAGATTACTTCCCCTTCCATAAGTTCCACTTGCAACAGTTACCACCCGCTCCGGGAAAAAAAATGATTCTATCATTTTTTTTGAAAAAATTAACTCCCAAAAACGAAAAATTTAGAAGACAATTAAGCTGTAACGTATGCCTACAAAAATATCTTATTTTAAATCAAAATTATATCTACAACAAATATCAGCATTAAAGTGTAAAGTAGCAATTAAAGCATACAGCATAATCAGCTAAGTATAAAAAGTAATTAGCTAAATATACAAATATGATCAGTTCCAAAATTAAGTTACGTATATTTAGTACAAACCAAACCGAAAACAACCAATCGAAAGAGAAAACACAAGATCAATCAAAAGAAGAATGATCTGTAAAAAAAAAAGGAAAGTAAGAACTCAACAATACCATATACTCATAATTAAGTTGGACAATTACATGTAAAATAAATACAACTATCATAAGTAGATATGTTATATCAAGTCATATAACCACTCCAACAATACAAAGAATAGAGGTATAAGTGTTGAAAGAAGACAAAGTATACAAATAGAATCAAGTAAAACGAAGATGAGGTACGAAAGTATAAACAAGATATGAAATCCATACCGAAAAGACAACAGAAAAGGAGGAATGAAATGAAGAATAGTTACCAAAGACAGATAGAAAGCAAAGGCACGAACGCAAAGAAAGTCAATAACAGATACGTACTAATAACTGTTTTGATCAGATAACCTATTCAAAAATAAATATATAAAACATGATCGAAAGGCACAACACAAAATATCAAAGTATATCTATACTAATACCACCAAAAAATAATTTACAACTAAACAAAACCTAATAAGTAATTTAACTAAGTTATAAGAGTTATACAAAACTAACATAAATAAATTATAGGCATCGAACAAACAAGTAATAGCATTACTATAACTAATACGACCAACGCACAATCAAGCGCTAAAAAATAAAAAATACATCATAATAAAAAACAACTTTTTACAAGAACTAATCAAACTACATATCAATGATATCACGAAGTCAAATGCTGGGCACACCCAACAAAAAATTACAATGCCAAAAAAAAAAAAAAAAAAAAAAATCATTTTTTTCAACAGTACCGTACAAACATATTTTTTTTCTCGATAAGTTACATAAAAACAGTATTTAATTTTTAAGTAATTCAAGACCACTAAAACCTAATAATGAAATCAATATTTTAACAAAATGAGTGAAATATAAAACAAAAATCCTATCTCGAAGAAACCTTTAAATCAACACATGTAAATTTAATTTATCCTTTAAGTTCTTTCTGCTGACAATTACGTTCAGCTCAGTAAAATGCTATTTAGCTATAACTCTATCTCTTACTCAAATCGATAAGATATACATTATAAATAAATCTACACTTTGTTGCTAATATGAAATATAAAAAAGGTTCTATAAAAATATCTACAAAAAATAAGTTTTTTTTTTTTTTTTTTTTTAAATAATCTGCTAAGAAAATAATCTGCATGTCTGACTGGCAAGAAAATCAAGTTCTGGAAAAATCGAAGTTTCACAAAAAGTTAACAAATCCAAATACAAGATCATGTATGATACATGCAAGCTATTTTCAAAATTACATTTCACAACATACCAGATAATACACATCTTCTCTGTATGTTCTATATATTAATTAATCATGACATCAAAACATGAGAAAAATATAAATTAAGTGAATAACGAACACTCAGGACTATCTAAAAGTAACCACTACATCAACACAATAAATGAGTTTGTGCAATCTCATCATGTACAAAACTATCCTAAACAACACAGTTGCAAAAATTCTAAGTTGAACAGAGTAGTATAAAGGATAATAATTACATACTACACATTATCAACACAATAATATATAAATAGCATAAAAATGTATTAATACATCATCAAAATACAGACATATAAATAACAATAAAAAATTATGGCAATCAAATGATGCATAGAAATAATCATTACAACAAAATTATATGTTATTTCAAAACAACAACATGTCATGTACTAATATAGAATACAAAAATATTTACTATCTTCACATAAAAAAAAAAAAAAAATAAATCAGACGCGAAGTCTCCCACTCTCTTGTAAACATGCTTGACCTTCAGAAAGCAACACCTCAGATTTTAGTTTGACGCTGACAGGTTTCGGTTGACTACTCGAGCGGAAAGTTGACTCACATTTCTGACCGTCAATATGTCACAGAAGCCTTGACCCTTATCGCAACGTAGCTTCTGTCAACAAATACAAATGAAAATTTCCATTTTACTCAATAGTGAAATTTAATGAAAAAAAAAAACGTAGAAATCACGTTTACAATTACCCAGTACCGGCTTGTGTAAAAACCCGGTCTCTTCACGATGTCACTAGCTCTCTCTATCACATGTAGATATCATAGAATTCTTGGGGACAACATGACCGACCTTGAATGTCGCCGCTGCCTTACGCTGAAACAAAGTGTTATATTCACAACAACAAACCAGAGCAAGCAATAGTATTCAAGCATCCACTGTTATTTTTACTCTGTTTACCTTGATTATAAATGACTCTGGGCTCATGTTGAACAAAATTAGCACAATTGCGCTTATTATTTGTTCTATGATCACAATACTTATTATTACCGTTGTCTTGTTTACAAAAAATGACTTTAGTCTTTTGTTTAGGAACATTACTCTGGTGATGTAAAGCAACATTTGAAAAGCTATTATCTCTATCATACTTTCCAACATTCTTACAATCAAAACTTTGAGATTTGTTAAATTGTCTACAGTATCTAGGAGAAGGAAAATTATTATTTACTGATCTCCCTTGGTACTGTTTAATCTTGGGGTTATCTCTCTTTCTAGAACTGTTTTTCTTTTCCCTTATGGGAATATATTTACCAATTGTTTCAAACTGACTGTGCTGAGTTTGATAACTGCCAGAAACAATAGTATCTCTATTGTTCCGCATATGGGTTTCATCTTTGGAACAAGTAGTAATAGTCTCAACACCCGCTATTAATTTCTGAGTATTTCCAGTAGTAGAGAAATATTTGTTCTTATGAATCTTGACCTGAAATTTATCACTTTTCTTTTCCTGACCAACAGAACTGGCTGTTACACAAGAATCTTTGTTGGTCTGACGCCAAGAATTATTACTGGAACTACCAGTAATATTAGAACTTTTAAAGTTGTATTTACCACGATAAGATCTATCTTTACCATGAATGAAATCTCTCTGAGCAAAAAGTGTATGGGGTTGACTTTTCGCAACTTTCTGTCTATCATTGTGAACATTGACAGAAGAGCACCTTTTGTTTTTCAAAACCATATCTAGTAAGCCAAATATTCTTTCCCTTGCTTCCCCAATTTTCATTATCTTTAAGTGAAATCGTTTCACTTAACCTTTTATTTAACTCCTTAACAGCCAAAACTTTGTCGCTTTCTTCTGCTAGTAAATTTTCAATTTTAGCGACCTTCTCTTTCTCAGCCGTCAACTCCACTAATGTCTCTTTCTCTAACTGTTCTTTATTTGCTCTCAACTGAGTCAACTCTAGTTGTAGTGACTGAATCTTAATATAATCATTCCTATTATTAAGCTCATCAATCTTTTCTGGAATCATCTCATTCTTTTCTTCCTGCTGGAGACCAAGATTCGCAATATCATCCATTAAATCAAGAAGTGACTCTGTATAATCTCTATCACGTTTATCGGTCTCAACTTTCAAATTCTCATAAATCTGTTTATTTTGTTGGACCTCCTGTGTAATATTTTTCTACCTCAATTTGCTTATCTTTCATCTGGACTTCCAATTGCTTTATCTTCAACAATGCTAAATCCAAACTTGCCTGCACACTAGCAAGTTCTGAGTTTGACTTTTGCAATTCACCCGTAAGTCTAGACACTGTTTCATGTACTTTACTCACTTCAGCGGTACTCTCTAAGAAGTTTTCCCTTTGTTGTTTTTTTCTTCTTAATTCCTCATCTTCTAACCTCTTTTTCTGATCAACAGAAATGTCGTTGCGCATTATCTTACGTATACTCTTCAATATCTGATCGCGCTCAACACCCATATAGTTGTACGAAAAAAATCGAAGATCCATAAGTAGTAAATGCGCTAAATCTTTAGCCATCCTTAGATGAGGATGAGAGTGAAAATTCTCCTCAGCAAAATATCTTAGCGCTCTTGACGCATTGACCAAAAATCTGTCTATCACATGTTCCTCAAGCTGTGGGCCTTTTAATTGTTGATAATCTCTACCTTCTTCCCACAAATAAGCCAATATAGGCCTCATATCCTCAGGATCTATCTCATCATCATCCATAGTGATTCACTTACTTAAATCAATATATCTAGTAATCACTTATAGTTATGACAAATTACTGTCGCAAAAAGTTGGACAATTAACTTTCCAGCTCACAAAGCCAACTATTTGTCAAGAAATGAGCTTATTCCTCAATTCTGTATCACCAATTCCTTTTTATAGCACCTTTATCAAGTCACATCATTATCAGGAAAATCGACATATGTCAACAGCCATTAACACCTATGCATCAAATCTTAATCATATGTCAAATTAGACATAAACAACAATAATAACAAAATGAGCAATTAGGGAGGCCCAGCGACATATATGAAGTGACACAATTTACACAAGACACAATCACTTATCTGTCAATGATCCCGCTTCTTTTCCGCCACGACACTGGATATCACATAGACTGCTAAAACCTCCACTGCGGGAAAGCACTGCAACTTGATTCGTTTCTCTTCAGGTAATTTCGTCAATATGATATGTGCTTAACAATGCACAAGTTGACAGGAACCATAATACAGCACACACTGCAACTCTTGACTCTTCTGTAGTCTGAAATGTACACGGCAACTCCGTGTATCATAACGTCTTGAACTTGTGATGGTGACAACTGGCACAGGTAACCCGAATATTGCAGAAATCTGTCACAACCCGTACAAATGCTGGTACAAATACTGTCCAAGTCTAATTGAACTTCCTTGACCACTGCAGACGTTGTTGTCGTCTATAGGCATGAAATAGGACGTCAATTGCTACTGGTGTAAAGTTGCCTTCTACCACGAATAAAGCGTGCGTCGTTTCTCAAATGCGCCACCCAGGCAGATAATAACTAGGTCACAGTTCTGAAGTACAGGAGATTCAAGCCACGCCTACATAAGGCTAATTATAACACAGTCAAGTGTTCTACACTCTTGTCACGTGAAAGTCATATGTATTATTTTCAACTTGTAGTGACTGATCCTCTAGATATGTTATGGTCTGGTGGACAAAATTTTTGATGCACTTTATCCTCTTGCTTCAAGTACATATCACTGTAGAGGTAACAATTTCTTAATCGTATACGCCACTCAGGCACATCTTAAATGATATCCAATGATACGAAAACTACGCCACTTAGGCTATCGACGCGAATAGTCGTAGATGTCAGATCCTGTTGACTGTAAACCACCAACTGATACAAAAGTGGTTTCAGTCTGAAATGTTATTACTGGCCATAAATGTACTCGCATTCGCTAGCACAAACACTAGTCAATATATATAATACTGGCCATAATACGGCCTGTACTCGCATAATCGCTAGCACAACACTCCACACTGACGTTAATGTATAATATTCAATACTATATTTACATACACTGCCCATGCACACTGCAGTTAATATATAATATGGCCTGTCCTAATCCTGGACTGATAATAGCTTAATAGCTTCATACATCTCCACACTGCAGTTAATATATAATATGGCCTGTCCTAATCCTGGACTAATAATAGCTTAATAGCTTCATACATCTCCACACTGCAGTTAATATATAATATGGCCTGTCCTAATCCTGGACTGATAATAGCTTAATAGCTTCACAAATCTTCACACTGCAGTTAATATATAATATGGCCTAATCAAAAATAGTTAACCTTCAATACACAGCGAAGCCTGCCTAATCCTGGACAGCTTAACATTAAAATCTTCATACAGCTAAACATATATGGCCTACAAAAGTACCTTAATACACAGCGAAGCCTGCATCACCCGGCAGCTTCATTAATCTTCAAAATATGGCCTACAAAAGTACTTCAATACATAGCAAAGCCTGCATCACACGGCAGCTATAATAAGGTTCATATGGCCTAAACAAATCTTCACTGCAGTGTATCACATAGGCTGTACACACAGCGAAATATATAAGTCGACATTTTCTCAAATCCTACGTAGGCATACATTATCCAAAAACACTGGGACTCGACCTACACGGTCCACGCCCAAAACACAACTCCCTCAAATCACACACTAGTCCCGCCAAAAAACCCGTCACGAGATTCGGTTGTCTTGAACACCGTTCTCGATAACACATGCAGACTAGCGAGCTATTCACATGACTCAAAACAGTACAGAATAAATACATTAAACAGCGTTCACACGCTTATCTGTACTCTGTCACCCGAAAAATAGGAAAAGATAATTCTATCCTAAAGTCAAACAAGTATCCGCTTAATCAAGCGTTGCAACTCGAAATTTAATTTGTCTAAAAAACCATTCTAAAGATTACTTCCCCTTCCATAAGTTCCACTTGCAACAGTTACCACCCGCTCCGGGAAAAAAATGATTCTATCATTTTTTTTTGAAAAAATTAACTCCCAAAAACGAAAAATTTAGAAGACAATTAAGCTCTAACGTATGCCTACAAAAATATCTTATTTTAAATCAAATTATATCTACAACAAATATCAGCATTAAAGTGTAAAGTAGCAATTAAAGCATACAGCATAACCAGCTAAGTATAAAAAGTAATTAGCTAAATATACAAATATGATCAGTTCCAAAATTAAGTTACGTATATTTAGTAGAAACCAAACCGAAAACAACCAATCGAAAGAGAAAAACACAAGATCAATCAAAAGAAGAATGATCTGTAAAAAAAAAAAAAGTAAGAACTCAACAATACCATATACTCATAATTAAGTTGGACAATTACATGTAAAATAAATACAACTATCATAAGTAGATATGTTATATCAAGTCATATAACCACTCCAACAATACAAAGAATAGAGGTATAAGTGTTGAAAGAAGACAAAGTATACAAATAGAATCAAGTAAAACGAAGATGAGGTACGAAAGTATAAACAAGATATGAAATCCATACCGAAAAGACAACAGAAAAGGAGGAATGAAATGAAGAATAGTTACCAAAGACAGATAGAAAGCAAAGGCACGAACGCAAAGAAAGTCAATAACAGTATATACTAATAACTGTTTTGATCAGATAACCTATTCAAAAATAAATATATAAACATGATCGAAAGGCACAACACAAAATATCAAAGTATATCTATACTAATACCACCAAAAATAATTTATAACTAAACAAAACCTAATAAGTAATTTAACTAAGTTATAAGAGTTATACAAAACTAACATAAATAAATTATAGGCATCGAACAAACAAGTAATAGCATTACTATAACTAATACGACCAACGCACAATCAAGCGCTAAAAATAAAAAATACATCATAATAAAAAACAACTTTTTACAAGAACTAATCAAACTACATATCAATGATATCACGAAGTCAAATGCTGGGCACACCCAACAAAAAATTACAATGCCAAAAAAAAAAAAAATCATTTTTTTCAACAGTACCGTACAAACATATTTTTTTTCTCGATAAAAACATAAAAACAGTATTTAATTTTTAAGTAATTCAAGACCACTAAAACCTAATAATGAAATCAATATTTTAACAAAATGAGTGAAATATAAAACAAAAATCCTATCTCGAAGAAACCTTTAAATCAACACATGTAAATTTAATTTATCCTTTAAGTTCTTTCTGCTGACAATTACGTTCAGCTCAGTAAAATGCTATTTAGCTATAACTCTATCTCTTACTCAAATCGATAAGATATACATTATAAATAAATCTACACTTTGTTGCTAATATGAAATATAAAAAAGGTTCTATAAAAATATCTACAAAAAATAAGTTTTTTTTTTTTAAATAATCTGCTAAGAAAATAATCTGCATGTCTGACTGGCAAGAAAATCAAGTTCTGGAAAAATCGAAGTTTCACAAAAAGTTAACAAATCCAAATACAAGATCATGTATGATACATGCAAGCTATTTTCAAAATTACATTTCACAACATACCAGATAATACACATCTTCTCTGTATGTTCTATATATTAATTAATCATGACATCAAAACATAAGAAAAATATAAATTAAGTGAATAACGAACACTCAGGACTATCTAAAAGTAACCACTACATCAACACAATAAATGAGTTTGTGCAATCTCATCATGTACAAAACTATCCTAAACAACACAGTTGCAAAAATTCTAAGTTGAACAGAGTAGTATAAAGGATAATAATTACATACTACACATTATCAACACAATAATATATAAATAGCATAAAAATGTATTAATACATCATCAAAATACAGACATATAAATAACAATAAAAAAAAATTATGGCAATCAAATGATGCATAGAAATAATCATTACAAAAAAATTATATGTTATTTCAAAACAACAACATGTCATGTACTAATATAGAATACAAAAATATTTACTATCTTCACATTAAAAAAAAAAAATAAATCAGACGCGAAGTCTCCCACTCTCTTGTAAACATGCTTGACCTTCAGAAAGCAACACCTCAGATTTTAGTTTGACGCTGACAGGTTTCGGTTGACTACTCGAGCGGAAAGTTGACTCACATTTCTGACCGTCAATATGTCACAGAAGCCTTGACCCTTATCGCAACGTAGCTTCTGTCAACAAATACAAATGAAAATTTCCATTTTACTCAATAGTGAAATTTAATGAAAAAAAAAAACGTAGAAATCACGTTTACAATTACCCAGTACCGGCTTGTGTAAAAACCCGGTCTCTTCACGATGTCACTAGCTCTCTCTATCACATGTAGATATCATAGAATTCTTGGGGACAACATGACCGACCTTGAATGTCGCCGCTGCCTTACGCTGAAACAAAGTCTCACATTCACAACAACAAGTAGAGCAAGCAATAGTATTCAAGCATCCACTGTTATTTTTACTCTGTTTACTTTGATTATAAATGACTCTGGGCTCATGTTGAACAAAATTAGCACAATTGCGCTTATTATTTGTTCTATGATCAAAATACTTATTATTACCGTTGCCTTGTTTACAAATAATGACTTTAGTCTTTTGTTGAGGAACATTATTCTGGTGATGTAAAGCAACATTTGAAAAGCTATTATCTCTATCATACTTTCCAACATTCTTACAATCAAAACTTTGAGATTTGTTAAATTGTCTACAGTATCTACGAGAGGGAAAATTATTATTTACTGATCTCCCTTGGTACTGTTTAATCTTGGGGTTATCTCTCTTTCTAGAACTGTTTTTCTTTTCCCCTATGGGAATATATTTACCAATAGTTTCAAACTGACTGTGCTGAGTTTGATAACTGCCAGAAACAATAGTATCTCTATTGTTCCGCATATGGGTTTCATCTTTGGAACAAGTAGTAATAGTCTCAACACCCGCTATTAATTTCTGAGTATTTCCAGTAGTAGAGAAATATTTGCTTTTATGAGTCTTGACCTGAAATTTATCACTTTTCTTTTCCTGACCAACAGAACTGGCTGTTACACAAGAATCTTTGTTGGTCTGACGCCAAGAATTATTACTGGAACTACCAGTAATATTAGAACTTTTAAAGTTGTATTTACCACGATAAGATCTATCTTTACCATGAATGAAATCTCTCTGAGCAAAAAGTGTATGGGGTTGACTTTTCGCAACTTTCTGTCTATCATTGTGAACATTGACAGAAGAGCACCTTTTGTTTTTCAAAACCATATCTAGTAAGCCAAATATTCTTTCCCTTGCTTCCGCAATTTCATTATCTTTAAGTGAAATCGTTTCACTTAACCTTTTATTTAACTCCTTAACAGCCAAAACTTTGTCGCTTTCTTCTGCTAGTAAATTTTCAATTTTAGCGACCTTCTCTTTCTCAGCCGTCAACTCCACTAATGTCTCTTTCTCTAACTGTTCTTTATTTGCTCTCAACTGAGTCAACTCTAGTTGTAGTGACTGAATCTTAATATAATCATTCCTATTATTAAGCTCATCAATCTTTTCTGGAATCATCTCATTCTTTTCTTCCTGCTGGAGACCAAGATTCGCAATATCATCCATTAAATCAAGAAGTGACTCTGTATAATCTCTATCACGTTTATCGGTCTCAACTTTCAAATTCTCATAAATCTGTTTATTTTGTTGGACCTCCTGTGTAATATTTTCTACCTCAATTTGCTTATCTTTCATCTGGACTTCCAATTGCTTTATCTTCAACAATGCTAAATCCAAACTTGCCTGCACACTAGCAAGTTCTGAGTTTGACTTTTGCAATTCACCCGTAAGTCTAGACACTGTTTCATGTACTTTACTCACTTCAGCGGTACTCTCTAAGAAGTTTTCCCTTTGTTGTTTTTTTTTCTTCTTAATTCCTCATCTTCTAACCTCTTTTTCTGATCAACAGAAATGTCGTTGCGCATTATCTTACGTATACTCTTCAATATCTGATCGCGCTCAACACCCATATAGTGGTACGAAAACAATCGAAGATCCATAAGCAGTAACTGCGCTAAATCTTTAGCCATCCTTAGATGAGGATGAGAGTGAAAATTTCCTCAGCAAAATATCTTAGCGCTCTTGACGCATTGACCAAAAATCTGTCTATCACATGTTCCTCAAGCTGTGGGCCTTTTAATTGTTGATAATCTCTACCTTCTCCCACAAATAAGCCAATATAGGCCTCATATCCTCAGGATCTATCTCATCATCATCCATAGTGATTCACTTACTTAAATCAATATATCTAGTAATCACATATAGTTATGACACAAATTACTGTCCCAAAAGGTTGGGACAATTAACTTTCCAGCTCACAAAGCCAACTATTTGTCAAGAAATGAGCTTATTCCTCAATTCTGTATCACCAATTCCTTTTTATAGCACCTTTATCAAGTCACATCATTATCAGGAAAATCGACATATGTCAACAGCCATTAACACCTATGCATCAAATCTTAATCATATGTCAAATTAGACATAAACAACAATAATAACAAAATGAGCAATTAGGGAGGCCCAGCGACATATATGAAGTGGGACACAATTTACACAAGACACAATCACTTATCTGTCAATGATCCCGCTTCTTTTCCGCCACGACACTGGATATCACATAGACTGCTAAAACCTCCACTGCGGGAAAGCACTGCAACTTGATTCGTTTCTCTTCAGGTAATTTCGTCAATATGATATGTGCTTAACAATGCACAAGTTGACAGGAACCATAATACAGCACACACTGCAACTCTTGACTCTTCTGTAGTCTGAAATGTACACGGCAACTCCGTGTATCATAACGTCTTGAACTTGTGATGGTGACAACTGGCACAGGTAACCCGAATATTGCAGAAATCTGTCACAACCCGTACAAATGCTGGTACAAATACTGTCCAAGTCTAATTGAACTTCCTTGACCACTGCAGACGTTGTTGTCGTCTATAGGCATGAAATAGGACGTCAATTGCTACTGGTGTAAAGTTGCCTTCTACCACAAATAAAGCGTGCGTTGTTTCTCAAATGCGCCACCCAGGCAGATAATATTTAGGTCACAGTTCTGAAGTACACCAGATTCAAGCCACGCCCACACCGGGCTAATTATAACAAAGTCAAGTGTTCTACACTCTTGTCACGTGAAAGTCATATGTATTATTTTCAACTTGTAGTGACTGATCCTCTAGATATGTTATGGTCTGGTGGACAAAATTTGATTTACTTTACCCTCTTGCTTCAAGTACATATCACTGTAGAGGTAACAATTTCTTAATCGTATACGCCACTCAGGCACATCTTAAATGATATCCAATGATACGAAAACTACGCCACTTAGGCTATCGACGCGAATAGTCGTAGATGTCAGATCCTGTTGACTGAAAACCACCATAAATGTAACCGAGTGGTTTCATTCTGAAATGTTATTACTGTTATTACTGGCCATAAATGTACTCGCATTCGCTAGCACAACACGAGTCAATATAATTTCCCGGGCATTAAATATCTAATATGGCCTGTCCTAATCCTGGACTTATAATAGCTTAATAGCTTCATACATCTCCACACTGCAGTTAATATATAATATGGCCTGTCCTAATCCTGGACTTATAATAGCTTAATAGCTTCATACATCTCCACACTGCAGTTAATATATAATATGGCCTGTCCTAATCCTGGACTGATAATAGCTTAATAGCTTCACAAATCTTCATACTGCAGTTAATATATAATATGGCCTACAAAAGTACCTTAATACACAGCGAAGCCTGCCTCACCCGGCAGCTTCATTAATCTTCACAATATGGCCTACAAAAGTACCTTAATACACAGCGAAGCCTGCATCACCCGGCAGCTTCATTAATCTTCACAATATGGCCTACGAAAGTACTTCAATACATAGCAAAGCCTGCATCACACGGCAGCTATAATAAGGTTCATATGGCCTAAACAAATCTTCACTGCAGTGTATCACATAGGCTGTACACACAGCGAAATATATAAGTCGACATTTTCTCAAATCCTACGTAGGCATACATTATCCAAAAACACTGGGACTCGACCTACACGGTCCACGCCCAAAACACAACTCCCTCAATCACACACTAGTCCCGCCAAAAAACCCGTCACGAGATTCGGTTGTCTTGAACACCGTTCTCGCTAACACATGCAGACTAGCGAGCTATTCACATTACTCAAAACAGTACAGAATAAATACATTAAACAGCGTTCACACGCTTATCTGTACTCTGTCACCCGAAAAATAGGAAAAGATAATTCTAACCTAAAGTCAAACAAGTATCCGCTTAATCAAGCGTTGCAACTCGAAATTTAATTTGTCTAAAAAACCATTCTAAAGATTACTTCCCCTTCCGTAAGTTCCACTTGCAACACATAGGTTATTTTCTTTTTCGGCCCCTGTGTAGTTCCCGGAGTCTGTGAAGAGACAAAAAAAGACTAGGCCTAATGTGCCCTCAGGCATGTCGTACAAGGCAACTAGTATGAGGTTGTGCATGAGCCTGGCAACCTCTTCATGTCAAACAAATTGCTGCAGAAACCACAGCTGCAAGAGCTTGTGACTGCTTGGTGCAGGCTTCCTGCAAGTTAACATTCTCACAATTAAATATGTTAAATTTTGAATAAATTCCTTATTTTTTCGTGTTAAAGATTGTTTATACCTTGTATAGTAGGGAAGTTATTAAAGTTTGAACCTGCACGAGGACTTTGCTGCACCCTGTATATATTTAATATTTTATCTTTGTTCATAAGATGTCAATGATGCCACACTGTATATATTAAGTCTTATCTCTTGCCCTCTTCAGAGACAAGAAGCTGCGGCAAAGCGAGCAAGTATGGCTGAAGAGCAAGAACTTGCTAGAGCTTTAGCACAGAGAAAGAAAAGGTCAGTCTGGGGAAGATAAAAGTTAAAAATGCAAATAATATTGAGAAAAGCATGCAAGAGTTATCCCCTCATTAAAAAAATTGTTGAGGGTGAAAGGGTGGAGCAGACGCAAATTTTTCCTGAGAACAGGGACAAGCAATTTTTAGATCATCTTTCCTTATTCTAGTATCCCCACAGCCAGTTCGTAAATGAAACAGTTGCTTTATAGGATATATTAAGTTCAAGATTCTTTCAAGAATATTTACAAAATGCTTTGAAAAAATAGATATGGATAAATAGATATTTATATGTAGGTAAGGACTACCTTGACATCTGAGTTGAAGATTCTGATTTTTGTGTTGAGTGTGATAGGGATGCCTCTTGTCTCCATTTCATTTTTTACTAGCAATAGAGTGGGTTATGAAAACATCAACGTCACACAGCAGAAACGGAATCCAGTGGAATCTGTCTAAATAGCTTGATGGAGATTTTGGAGATGATTTGGTCCTTCTGTCCCATAACCATAACCAGATGCAAGACAAAATGAAAATACTCGATGAAAGGTTACAGCAAGTGGGTCTGAAAATACACAAGAAAAAGACAAAGATAATGAGAATATGTGCAAGAAATGATAACAAGGTGAAACTTGAAGAAATACCACTGCAAGATGTAGAATCATACACATATCTGGCAGTGGGTGGGTTTGAAAAAAAATCGAAAAAAGGTGATTCGTCTTACGAGGACAAAAGACAAAGAAAATAGTCTACGTTACGGCCACAAGGCCTTCGTCAGGAAAGGAAAGAAAGTGAAGTCTAGATAGGACACATAAAAAACTTAATAAAATAAAAACTGGGTACTTCCCTGAAGGCAAGAACCGAAATTCGCTGTCTGTTGAAGAGCGCGTGGCTGAACAGAAAGCGACTTCCGCCGCCGGGTGTACACAATACATACTGAAAAACTAAAAAACGAAACCGGACAATAAACTACCCAACGGGATAAAAGTGGGGACTGGAAATAGAAGAGGACAGAATGAGTGGGAGATAAATAAATATGAAATTAAAAAATGTATATGGCATACAAATCTGGCAGCAATATACACAAAGCTGGAGGGACAGACAATGATATCAAAATATGAAAACAGAAAGCAAGAGGAGCTTTCATTGCGCTGGGAAACATATGGAGATCGAGAGAAATCAAGTCCAGCATGAAAATAAGAATCTTCAACTCAAATGTCAAGTCAGTCCTATTGTATGGATCTGAAACATGGGGTACAACAAAAACAACAACCAAAAAAAAAAAAAAAAGACAAAAATCTACAGACTTTCATAAATGGATGTTGTGTAGAGTAGAAGATTGAAATGATATGACAACGTGGGACTGATGACAAGAATAAAACAAATGCCAGTGGAACAAGAGACGAGAAGAAGACGATGGTGATGGATAGGAAATACATGGAAACACATTAAGGAAACCTGTTGATAGCATTACAATGCAGTGCTTGTTCTGGAATCCCCAGCAAAATAGAGGCAGAGGTAGCCAAAAAAAACACATGGAGAAGAAAACTGGAGACAAGTGAAAATGATGAGGAAAATATGGAAAGAACTTGAGCTGATGGCACAGGACAGGAGGACTTGGCATGTGTTTGTTGAAGTCCTGTTCTCCTTTGGGAGCTAAAGGGTATTGATTGATGATTTATTTTGATTTCCACATATTTCCTAGTTCAGTGAAAACTCCTCTTGCCTGCTGTATTCTTTTTCTGGTATCAGTATCTGTTCCCCTCATGTCTATATTGCAGCCATGATATATGTATCAGTCCTCATTTAGGGATGTATCTCAGAGTGCAGTCTGGCAATCATTTGCTGCATTTATTCTGATAATCTTTAACGTTTCCTTTTTTTTTCCAGGCCAAAATCTTGTGTCCTTTCGTCAGACATTCTCATTTTGTCTTGCATTTAGTTACAGTTATAAAAAGAAGAGCCAAGTCATCAGCAAAATCTAGATCGTCCTCAGAATTCCATTTATGTTGGTTGATGTTGTTTCTTTTATAATTCAATCTACAACCAGTAAGAAGAGAATTGGTGACAAGAGATCCCTACCAAACTTCAATTTTGATCTCAAACGGGCTTTATAAGCCTGCCTTCATGAAGAATTCTAATTTCGTATCTTAATATGTTCTCATTATCAGGTTAATGAACGTAAGAGGGAGTGCTATAATGCTTCATCACTGTCCAAGGAGATTGTCTGTCTAAACGGTCAAATACCTTTTCATATTCTACAAATTTGAAGTATTTCAAGCTATATTCAGCTATTATTTGCAGTGTGGCTGTTTGGTGTATTCAGGATCTGCTTTGTTGAAAACCTGCTTGATCTTCTGAAAGTTATCTGCCTACGGCCTTTTTTAATCTCTCAGATGTGATCCTATTTGATATTTTTTCTGGCGCTGATAGTAACGTTATTCCACTGTCATTTGTTCACTCTTGCAAATCTCCTTTCTTTGGCAACTTGACCAAATATTCTTCTTTCCAGTCTTTTGGTATTTCACTCTCTCCTAGACTTTACCAAGTATTTTATAAAATATCATTGTAGAGATGGCAATGTTTGCTTTGACTTAACAATTACTAATATGGTTTTCTTTTTGTTCTCCAGTTTCCGTGCGAGAATAAATTAAAGAGTAAAGTATAGAGTTCAATTTTATGATCTAAGTCTTAATTTCAGAGAGGCCTTGTGGAAAGCAAATAAGTACACATCAGCCAACATCATCCTAGATAGTGAAGGAGAGGAAGAAGAAGAAGAAGGTGATGGATCTATTAATCTGGACGATGATGGAGATGACAGTGATGAGGAAGGTACGAGCAGAGGAAAACAAGGCAGAAAACTGGCATTAAGGCATGTGATAGGAGATGTGACCCACCCACTAGATGCCTCAACAGATGATAATATCATTGTTCACTGTGTAGGTAAGAAATAAGCTTGTCAGACAACTAGTAATAAACGAGCAAGTTATCCGTTAAAAAAAATCATCATCACTACACTTTAGCTCCCCAGGGAGCAAAGGCCTTTAACTCTTAGTATACGAGCTGCCTTTCATGAGTACCATTACAGATTTTGCAATAAATAATTTATTTATAAAGATAACATAAGTGTTATATATCAAAATGTGAAGAAATGAAACCCCTACTAAATTGATCAGTGGTTTGAAACATGCATTCAGCTATAAATTTTCGCTATTGACGGGGATCGATCATCGGCCTCTCTAGAAGGCTGCTCGTATACTAAGAGTTAAGAAACTTATGTCAAGTCTTCCTGTCCTGCGCCATCATCTCAAGGTATTTCCATATCTTTTTCATGCCCTTCATGTCTATCTCCAGTTCTCTTCTCCGTGTATTCCTTGGTTTCCCTCTACCACTCTTACACTGGGGATTCTAGAACAAGGTCTGCCTGGTAATGCCATCATAAGGTTTCCTCAGTGTGTCCTATAAACAGTGGAAAAACTCTGTCTTCAATGTGTGTCTTAAACATGATAGGACATAATTGTGTTGTACACTTTCTGCTGCATGTCCTGATGACGGCACTAACTCTCCTGTAGTCATTTAATTCCTTTCCATTCCATTTTAACTTCATTGGGTCTGTTTAGTCAAACTTAACATGAATTATAGGAGCCGCGGTAGCATAGTGGTTAGTGCACTGGCTTCCTAGCGCAGTGGTCTATGGTTCGATCCCCAGATGAGGTGGGATTTTTTTTAAGGCCACAAACGGCTCCTGGGTCGACCCAGCCCCAAATGGGTACCAGAGCAACTCTGGGAAGGTTAAGGCGGCCGGCGTGATGCTGACCACATCACCCCTAGTGTGCCGATGGTCAAGACAATGTGGGCCTAACACCATATTCTCAATGGGCGTGTAACGGAATCCTTAACATGAATTATGGTCAATGGACCTTATTAACTCAGTCAATCAGTCATTACCGTTCATCACCCCATGGAGCACAGGTCATTAATAAAAACAGGCCCTATTCCTCCTGTCCTGTCCCATCTCCTTATGTCTGTTCATGTCTTCTTTATCTCTTTCATGTCTAGTGCTGGTTCACTTCTCCATGTGTTGTTGTTGTTGTTTTTTTTCTCCCTCTACTTCCTTTATCTTGGGGATACCAGAACTGTGACTGTCATGTGATTCTGTCACCTGACTTTCTTAATGTGTGTCCTGTCCCAGTGCTAGCATCTTGTTCTCATCTAATGTTCCACTGGCACTTGGTCTGGTTCTTTGAATTAGTTTGACTTGTCTGTATTGTTGTTGAGATTTGTGTGGCTTAAAGTTGTCTGCTGGATGGGGTGGCCAGTCCTAATCCCAACCCTCCTTCGTCACCTTTTGCAACATACCAAGCTGGTGACATTGTTACTATTCTTTGTTCCTCTTTAAGCACCATTGTCATTTAACATTAATTAATCTTTTATGGTTAATTAAGATTGTTAAAATTTAAAAGTAAAACACGAACAATTAGAACTTTTAATTAACTGGTGTACAGTGTGGAATAAATTACAAGAATAGATGTTATTAGTTTAAAAAATGGTAGTATTCCATTATCTTCAATTATATATATCTACAGATACACACACATATGCGCAAAACCCCCCACCCCCAATTATAACCCATGAGAGCGTCCCTTTGACAGAGTGGTTAGAGCGCTGGTCTCTCGTGGCAGCTGCTGGGTTCGACACGCACCAGTCTACCAAGTTGTAAATGGGTACCTGCCTCTGCTCTTGAGTTAGAAAAAGAAAAAGGCATCAAGGAAAATAACTAGTCACCCCACCTCTCGATGCTGGACCTAGTATAATGAAGTCTCTAACACTTCGCTCCTTTGTGGCAGTATCTGCCATGAGGCTGCCTTGAACTTTTTATAACCTTAGGGGTTGAACAGGATATATAGTGGATAGATTACACCCATAGAATCTAAAACCACCAGTTGAAGAATGTTATTTTGACTGTAGTAAACATTATCTTTGATACAGTTTTATAGAAGCACATTTCTTTTATCTGTGCACAGATGACTCAGGAACCTGGGGCCGTGGTGGCCTCTTCTCTGCCATCTCTGCTAGATCATCTCAACCAGAAACTCAGTATGAACTTGCTGGGAAAATGAAAGGTATGTACTAACTGGTACAAGTAGTTGATGTGTGTGTCATAGCAATATTATTTTTATATTTTTTATAGTGTGGGTTTACTGATATTTTGACTGTCTGAAACACTGCCTTGTAAAAGTGTATAAGTTTATAAACTAATAAAACGGTATTTAATCAGTTTTACTAATAACAGTTCACATGAGACAAGGGACGTTTCGGGTTTTACCCTTCGTCAGCCACAAACAGGTGACAAAGACAAAAATTACATATAGGTACTACAAAACTATACGATGATGAGAAACAAACAACAAATGGGCGATCGTAAAATCTAAAAGAAAAGAAATACTGAAACAAGAAAGTAAATAATCCAACGAAACGAAAAAAAGAAGAATAAACAAAACTGTGGAACTAGTTAAAGTTAGCTTAGCTCGATGCAAATAATCCACGGATTATTTGCATCGAGCTAAGCTAACTTTAACTAGTTCCACAGTTTTGTTTATTCTTCTTTTTTTCGTTTCGTTGGATTATTTACTTTCTTGTTTCAGTATTTCTTTTCTTTTAGATTTTACGATCGCCCATTTGTTGTTTGTTTCTCATCATCGTATAGTTTTGTAGTACCTATATGTAATTTTTTGTCTTTGTCACCTGTTTGTGGCTGACGAAGGGTAAAACCCGAAACGTCCCTTGTCTCATGTGAACTGTTATTAGTAAAACTGATTAAATACCGTTTTATTAGTTTATAAACTTATATTCCTTACCAATTTTACTGCAGCCCCTTAATTATTTACTTATACTATACTTGTAAAAGTGTGTGTGTAGTTATACATTTTTATTTATATTCCCAGCTACCTATATCTTTTTTTTTAAATTTGCCATTCACCTGTGAATTTTAAACCAAAAAACGTCACAACAATAACACCATGGACAAGCCAACCAAATCAAATAATTTAAATAATTCAACCTGGCCATCCAAGGCAAAGGAAGCTCCTCGGTTAAAGATCTTGATTGGATAATACAGGACAAGAAGGCATGGCATTAATTTGTTGAGTGCCTAGGCTGCTGAGGGTGTTGAAGGGTAATGATGATGATGATCCACCTGTGTTGTCCTAGATGTGTCCTTACATTTATCTTCGTATTCTCTTTGTGGAAGCTCTAGCTGAGCATCATCAGGTTGTTCTGTACATGTTTTATTTGAAGCAGCAGACTTTCAGGTGAAGGTAAATGCATACACTTAAATGTCTGTACGCTTTGTGTAGTTGCTGGTGATCAGTGATGAGACATAGACTCTGTCAACCAGGGCAGTTATTGTGTCAGACTCTCAGTCCATACTCTGGAAGGTTCAAAATGGATGGCTGTGGTATGAATGGAAAACATCCATGGAAGCTTCAAATCTTCAGGAACTGGTGTGGATCTGTTGTCCTGGTCATGCACAGATACATGGTAACAAGAGAGCTGACAGACTAGTCTCAAGAGCACCCATAGGTGGGGACTTTGGATGTGGATAAGGGAGAGATACTAAGGACAATTAATGATCGCCTGTTAGAGAACGACACTGCAGTAGATGAGTCAACAAGACTAAGATTGCTGGAATATGTCATCAAACGTTAGGCTAGCGGGGATGGACGTATGAGAGGATGCATCTGTCGTGTATACAACCAGCGTGCAACAGGAGCAGTTAGCATTCATACCCTGTGACATTTGCTGAGGGAAACTGAGCACCTATGGGTGCAATGATGTCGATTCTGTTCAGCAATAACAATAACATAGAAAGAATATGACTACTGTTCCCTCAAGCATGTCATACAAGGTGACTTAAATGAGGTTGTGCATGAGGCTCAGCCAACTTGATTATGTAAAACAAATAGCTACAGAAACGACCACTATAAGAGCATGTGAATGCTTGCTGCAAGCTTCCTGCAAGGGGACCAACTGCAGGAGTGGCTCCATGCTCCGTAGGGAGTGCAAAGGAAAATGGCTAACAACCTGTCACCTGACAAACCAAGGCTGTTATCCTTCGCAGTGAGGAGTGAAAAGGAAAATGATGATTATGAAAAGTTAGTACACGTGTTAGATAAACAGTTCTTGCTGACCATGTGTTAGATAAACAGTTCTTGCTGGCCATGTGTTAGATAAACAGTTCTTGCTGACCATGTGTTAGATAAACAGTTCTTGCTGACCACATGTTAGATAAACAGTTCTTGCTGACCACATGTTAGATAAACAGTTCTTGCTGACCACATGTTAGATAAACAGTACTTGCTGACCACATGTTAGATAAACAGTTCTTGCTGACCACATGTTAGATAAACAGTACTTGCTGACCACATGTTAGATAAACAGTTCTTGCTGACCATGTGTTAGATAAACAGTTCTTGCTGACCATGTGTTAGATAAACAGTTCTTGCTGGCCACATGTTAGATAAACAGTTCTTGCTGACCATGTGTTAGATAAACAGTTCTTGCTGACCACATGTTAGATAAACAGTTCTTGCTGACCACATGTTAGATAAACAGTTCTTGCTGACCACATGTTAGATAAACAGTTCTTGCTGACCACATGTTAGATAAACAGTTCTTGCTGACCACATGTTAGATAAACAGTACTTGCTGACCACATGTTAGATAAACAGTACTCGCTGACCACATGTTAGATAAACAGTACTTGCTGACCTCTGTTTAGGATGTTATATCCATATTTGTGCTTCCCGACTGCTGGTCTGTGGACCGGACATCCAAAAGGCAAGTTAGCTGTGCTTAGGGTAGGAAAACATTAGCATCAGGAGTGGTAAATATCACAGTATGAAGGGCATTACCGTTAGGAATGGTAAAATCACTCACAAGTTGTTTTTGAACCTTTTTTTTTTAATCCACTCAACAAAAAGATCTCACTCTTGGAGACTGTCACCTAATTCCTATTGATGATATTGAAAGCCGTGAAGGTGGCGATGATCTGGTAAGTGTTTTTTTTTTTTTTTTTTTTTTTTATCAACTTTGCCAGGTCTATAATCTGAAAAATTGTGGTCCCAAAATAAGATTTAGTTAATATTTATAGTGCCCGACATTAAGAAAGCTTCTCTTAAAGACACTGGCAAATATAAATGGAAAAATTGAGGATACATAGAGTTTTTGTTTACTGACCACTTAATGGTACATGTTGAGGATTCTGTGTTACCTTGTGTGGTGAAAATATTCAGATGTACTCTGTTGCTGATTAAGATATCTCTTGTAGTGGTTTATAAAATGAATCAAGTATAAATGTTACTATATTTAGTTTGATTAGCACAGAAGATTATATCAAATTCATTTTAAGAATTAATATTTACAAAACTGTAATAATTCCAGTAACTTTGTATCTGTGAATACAGAGTTTGTTGTATCTGTGAATACAGAGTTTGTTGTATCTGTGAATACAGAGTTTGTTGTATCTGTGAATACAGAGTTTGTCCTATCTACTTCCAGTGGAGACAAGGAAAGAATAGGATTACTGTGCCCTGCTGCACAAGACAAACTAATTTGAGGCTTTGCTTGAGGCTGGCAACCTCATCGTTTCAGAAAAATGACTACACAAACCACCACTACAAGAGCACATGCTTTAGTGCAGGGTTCCTGTAAGGGGACCAGCTGCAGTTATAGTCCCATGCTCCATAAGGAGCAAAAAGGGAATGATGATGATGAATAGAGAGCTTGAAACAGATCTGGAAGAACTGCTAGAGAGAATGGGATAGAGGTAGGAAAGAGCTGTTATTCATAAACATCATAAAATCACATGAGAGGCAGGGACACAACAAATGAAAGGAGGTTAATGGAAAGGCATGACAGTTTTATCTTTAGCAACAAGGCCAGGGAGGATTTGATGTATTACACTGACTAACAAAAAAAAACTTTTTTTTTCTTTCTCTAACATTTCTATGTTTTTTCTGGTCAATTTTAATGCGCTGTTTTTAAATCTGCAAACCGTTTTTTTCTCTATCAGGTCGGGATCTCTAGAAATACGCAATTGAAGTTTTTTAACAACGCATACAGTATTACATCATTCGTACAAGAAGTATAACAGTTATGTAGGCTTGAATTTCTTTGCAGTCGACTTTCGTCGGTGAATGGCATGTGGTACATCGCGATTAAGCATCCAACAATAATCGGCAAGCATGGTCACACTCCACCGTCCTTGATAACGTGACTCCATTACGGCGATATCTTGATGGAATCGTTCTCCATGTTCATCGCTGAATTCGCCAAGGTTGTCAGGGAAAAAGTCAAGATGCGAATCGAGCAAATGGATTTTGAGGGACATGATACAGCCCATAATTCTGTATGCATCTATGCACTGCTTAACAGTTTCTGATGGTTCATTTACGTCCAACGGATATTGTTCTGGTGCTACTTGGATCGGACACGTGATTGGATCATGAGGCACTGGTTTCGAAACCGATTCAATATTTGGATAAACCACAGACTTTCTAGTTTTAAAAGTGAAACCATGGATATTTGTCAAGCAGAAGTAACAATCAGTAGTGTGATTTGTATGTTCACGCCATATTACTGGCATTCCAAAAGGCATCGACTTATGCTTCGGCGATTTTCGTAACTAACCTGCCAATGTATCGAACAAACTGCATTTGGCTTCCAAGATTTATTTGCATCATCAACTTTCGAATCGAAATAAAGTTCATATGCTTTCTTTAGTAATGGTGTAAAGTTTTTCTGGTCAACACGATCGGTAAAATATCCGCACACGTAACAGAACAGATCAGCCGAATTTCTACAACTTCTAGAAGCCATATTTTGCTCAGAATTATTTCAAAATACAGTAACTATTTGAAAAATCGCGTAACATATGTCATGCATCTTTTAGCAGTATAAAAAGTAGAATTATGTTGCTTTTTATTAATTTTTAATAAGTTATATAGTAAAAATGAAACGGAGCAAATAACGGTTTCCCAAAAATATATTTATTCACAAATATCTTAAGAACCCGACGTGATAGAGATAAACGGATTTCAGATTTGAAATCAGCGCAAGAAACTGACCTAAGAACACTTATTCTTATATAAGAAAGAAAAATGTTGTTTGTCAGTGTTATTAGATGGATGGACGTTCATATTTATTTAAATGCCACTACTCCAGGTACTAAGAATCCTCACCAGATTGAACAACCACCAGCTAAGATAGTGTACTTTACAGACTGCAGATCACTATTGAAATCAGTACCGAACACCAGAAATGAAAAAAATGCTGCATGAAATCAGGTCTGAGCTTAACATTATCCAAAGAACCTCAGCCTTTGCCCTCCATTGGCTACACTGCCACTGGAATCACTGGGAACAAAAGAGCTGATGCTTTTTTCTAGAGCTAGTTGTAAAATGGAACAAGTCAGCCACTCGTTGCCCTATAGAGAGGCCAAAACCATCATCCACAACCAGTACAACTACTAATGGAAGAAATAAAGGGATGTGGACAGTAGACACAGCCCAATTCACCAGCTTTGTAGGCATCAGCAGATCATTCTTTTCTGCCTGAGAACTGGCCACTGCAGATTACTATGCCACTTCTGTTGCCTCAGGATATCTCACACTAATGAACATGCATGTGGAACCGGAATCCAGACTCCTGAACACATTCTTCAAAACTGCCCAGCCCATGATACCAGACCTGTCCAGAGGTTGCTGAGCTCAGGCAGAAATTATGGGGCATGTGAACTTTGTCCTGGCGACAGGCCTGCAGATTTAACATGACTAACAAACTGAATGCAGAAGAAATATAAATGGAAATGAAAGCTTGGGATTATACATTCAGAGGCAGTCAGAGATAGAGAGATGGAATGACAGTAAAGATTCTAAAGAAGAATGAGGAATTTATGAAGATTCTGTTTGCAATAAAGAACGTGGATGGCTTACCATATAGAATCATAACATATACCGTGAACTGGGGTGACTTTGCCTACATTTCATCTTTACAGATTCTTTACAGCATATTAACCAACACTAAATAAAGCCCAAAGGTGCTGAAATACAGAGTGGATACATAAGCTTTGTTTTTATTTTTAAATGAAGTCAGAATTCCACCAGGATTAGATGATTTAAGAGGTATTGTGAAATATTTCAACTGAAGTAAAAATGGGGTGACTTTGCCTTCATACCTTATTTTTTTTTTTTAAAAGACAAAACATGTAATGTACCAGTAGTTAAAAACACTTTTAAAACCCTGAAAGTAGGGAAATCAGATGCACAATACCTGATAGTAATATAAAAGCTTCAAAGAATACTTAAAATACAAACAAGTAAATTTTTTTCTACATTCACTGATTAATTAATCAAATCATTTACGACGCGTTACAAAAAGACACATCTGTTATAGTGAGGGGAAAAGATCACACCACCAGTTCACATCAAAAATGTTTTTTACATGCTGTTTTCGTTGGTGGCAGCCACTCCTCATCAGTGTCAGAAAATGGAATGTCTTCACAATCTAAATCTGTTTTCTCGAGTTCAAACTCGGATGGTGATGACCGGGAGGAAGATACAGATGCCGAAGGTTGCAACTGCAGTGCTTGAGCAGATGTTGAAGGTTGATGCTGAACAGGTGCTGAAGCTGATGCTGGGGGTGCAGATGTCAAGGATTGAGACTGAGCAGACTGCAAGTCTTCCGCACTCACCGATTTCCCTGGTGGCACAGAAACTTTCTTCCTCTTATGCCTGCTGCCAGTTCCTGTGCAACCATTTGAATTGGGCGAGTATTTAAAAGTCTGCAAATAGTTTAGCACAGCATCTGAAATACCTTGTGGGTCTTTGCTTGTGTCACTAGTGACAGTTGACTCTGGCAGCTTTTTCAGCACTTGGTTTGCATCTAGGGGGTGAATGCCACAGGCTCTGAACCCAGAAATCAAATTGTTGGCTGATCTCATACCCATCCCTTTCAATTAATTTATTTAGCATTGCTGGAAACGCTTTCTTGTCTAGTGATGCAGAAGATGGGTGTTTTTGCTTGTAACTCTCCAACAGCTTTCTCCATAATTTTTTTAGAGGAGCAAAAAAAGACACATCAAGTGGCTGGCACTTGTCTGTGGAGTTAGGAGGAAGCAGGATGAAAGCAATATTCAGTTCTTCACACTTGTATATCACTGATGTGTGAACTTAAATTGTCCCCTTCAGAATAGTCTCTATAGTGTCTGCTACCAGGCTTTCTCTTGTGATGTCTGGGCATGGTGATCTGAAGAAGAAAAAAACAAAACAAAGATATATAAACACCAAAGTGTCATCATGTGACATATTCTTTCCAGAACGTTGTCTCCATTACAGCTGCTCTGAACGCATCACGATTCTGGGCAAGTCGACCTGCATCAGCCAAAGACAAGTTCAGACTCTCTGTGATGTCCTGGGTCCACCGTCGTCTAGGTCGACCCCTTCCCCTTTTTCCAGGGACCATGCCTTCCATCACTGTTTTTTCACCTCCCTCGTCTCCACAGTATCTGTCAACTTCCTTGACATTACTATTTCTATCACGCCCTCCGGCCTTAATACCTCAGTATACTACAAGCCGACAGATGCCCACAGCTACCTCCTGTATACCTCTTCTCATCCTTGGGCCTGTCGTGACTCCCTTCCTTTTTCACAACTTCTCCGCCTCCGCCGTTTATGCCAAGACGACGATGACTTCCACTTACGAGCAAATGAGATGTTGGATTTCTTCCGTAACAGACTTTATCCAGAACATGTTCTCATCTCTGCTCTCCAACGTGTGCTCCCCATCTCTCGTCTGGAGGCCCTCAAACCTCACCATAAATCCACTTCGGATAGAGTCAAATTAATCTTGACCCATCACCCTCACAGTACTACTGTCAAACAGATCCTTTTCCGCCACCTCCCTATCCTCCAAGCTGAGCCTCTGACCCAAAAAGTATTCAGTGAAGCACCTTTGGTGGCATATAGACGTGACAAGAACTTGAAGGATCTTCTTGTTCACAGCCGTCTCCCAAAGGAGAATGCCACTCACTTTGGCACACTACCCTGTGGTCGGACACGATGCAACACGCGCAAGTATGTCATATCAACCCAGAAGGTGTCCTTTCCTAAGGCTACGTACACCATCACTAGTAGCTTCACGTGTGAATCGCGCAATGTCATTTATACGATCATATGTAAACGTTGCTGCAAAACTTATATTGGCCAAACAGGCAAACGACTTGGGGACAGATTCAGCCAGCACTTAAATGACATCGCTCAGCAAAAGTCCACACCAGTTGCTATACACTTCAATGGTCCTGACCACCATGGTCCCATCGACATCCAGGTCACAGCGATCCGATCCTGCTCCTCTGACACTGCCAGCCGAGAACAGCTTGAGAACCGTCTTATCCACCGCATGGAGTGTCTAAAACCAGCCGGTCTCAACACTTTTCACACCTTTGTCTGAGGTCACCCTCTCCTCTCTTGCTCTATTTTACTCTTTCCACTCTTATCCTATTCTTCTGTTTGTATGCCATATACATTTTTTTATTTCATATTTATTTATCTCCCACTCATTCTGTCCCCTTCTATTTCCAGTCCCCACTTTTATCACGTTGGGTAGTTTATTTTCCGGTTTCGTTTTTTAGTTTCTTAGTATGCATTGTGTACATCCGGCGGCGGAAGTCATTTTTCTGTTCAGCCACGCGCTTACAAACAGACAGCGATTTTGATAGAATCTCGGTTCTTGCCTTCAGGGAAGTACCCAGTTTTTATTTTATTTAGTTTTTATGTGTCCTATCTAGCCTTCACTTTCTTTCCTTTCCTGACGAAGGCCTTGTGGCCGTAACGTAGACTATTTTCTTTGTCTTTTGTCCTCGTAAGACGAATCACCTTTTTTCGATTTTTTTTCTCAAACCCATCCATCGGACCAAAAATGAGATTGTTGGACAAGTTTGTATGCAGTGGTGGAACCAGTGAGGCAATATTCAGTGACGTTGATAATGTGTTCACAAAATTTCAAATTCCATGGAAAAATTGCATCGGCTTTGCTAGTGACAACTGCAATGTCATGGTGGAGAAATCAAACTCAGTACTTACCAGGATCAAGCAGAGGAACCCTTATGTTTTTAGTATTGAGTGCATTTGCCACCTTGCAAATTTATGTGCACAAGATGGAATCAAACAATTGACTGCCAGTAGAAGACCTTTTGTTAGACATGTACTATCATTTTGAGCACAGCTCAAAATGACAAAAGGCTTATAAGGAGTTCCAACTATTCACAGAAGCAGATGACCTGAATATTCTTAAACACTGTCAGACTCGCTGGCTGTCATTGCAGAAGGTAGTGGATAGAATTATTAACCAGTACACAGCTCTCTCATCTTATTTTGAAAGCCACAATGATGTTGAAAAGCCTGGCAGAGTCCAAAACATCCATAAACTTTTAAAAGCACCACTAACCCAGCTGATCCTTTGTTTTCTGAGTTTCATTCTGCCACTGTTAAATGAGTTTAATAAACTCTTTCAAACAGATGAGTCACAGATTGGTGGCATGATGGAGGAGATGGACAGATTGCTTAGAAAATTTTTAGTTAAATTTGTGGAGATGTATGTTAAACAGGTTGTTGACTTGAGGGATATCAAATTTAGTGATCGTGGGGTGCAGCATGATGACAGCATACTGGCAATTAGTCTCTCGAACAGAGCATTTATGGAAGAAATGGAGCTTGATAGTGGAGTAAAGAGTTCATTTTTTTAGCATGTCAGAAATTTTTACACATCAGTGATTAAAAAAATTACTGATAAATTTCCCTTTGACAACCAGGTTCTAAAGGACTTAAAAGTGCTAGATCCAAGCAGTAAAGATAATCTCAGGTATCCAAACATCTGCAGATTGGCAGATACTTTTGCTCAAGATCTTGATCAGGAAGCACTGAAAGATGAGTTCGATGACTACTGTATGTTGTCTGATGTGTGTGTGCCTCTACTGACAGATAGTGGTAAAAAAAAGAGCTTCTGTAGCTATTTGCTGGAAGTTGTTGACCAGAAAACTAGTAATGGTGCCATTCGCTTCCCTAATTTGAAAGTCATCATTCAGTGACTGCTGATACTCCCTCACAGCAATGCTACTGCAAAAGATCATTTTCAATGATGAAAACAATCCACACAGACTGCAGGAGGTCCATGAATGCAGACACACTCACTTCCGTTTTACAGTGTAAGATTAACATTGATACATGCTGTGCAGACTTTAAGCTCACAAATGCAATTCTGCAAAGTGCTAAAAGTGCATGTGTTGATTATAATACAAAACACTGTGCATCGAAAGAGTAGTACCTCATGATCACTAAGTTTTTTATATGTAAAGAACAGCATGAGACTATTAGCATGTTTTATATCACACTAATTCAAATGCTAATAGATCTGTATATGTCATTTCTTATTTTAAAACTGTGTTGTGTATAATTTATTAATATATTTTTTGCGTAAGGATTTTTGGGTGTTTGTAAGGATTTTTTTGGTCCGGCAAACAGGTTTTTGTCTCAGGAGGTTGACAGGTATGATCCAGTGTAATCATTTCAAAGAGTCTTGGAAAAAGTACTCAGTTTAAAGCCCTCTGCCTGAGGCTGTATGTTACATGCTGTAAATAATATTGTAACTGTGACATGACACCAAATGTTAAACTATCTTATTTCAGCTAGCACTCATAGTGGCACAACACAGAGACAGACGTACTAACAAATTATCTGGAATCAAGCTTCCAGCCCTCAGACTAGGGCTTGAGAAAGTTTACAAAGCTGCCAAAGAGAAAAAAGGTAAGATTATTAATTAACGTGGAGATTGGAGTATTGATTATTGTTACATAAATAAATTAGTGATTTGTGTGGAGAAAATCTTCCAATGCTCACAAAGGAAGTTTTCAGTGAATATCGTTCCAGTGTAGACTTTTAAGGAAAAAGTAACAGCGTGAACACTTAAGTACTTGAAATTGTCTACAAAGTAGAACACTTAGATTGTAACATGTTTTAACTGACTAGTTAGCATATGTCATGTTGCATGCTTGCAAAATGTGAACAGGGAAGTTTAAGAAAAAAGAAGAAGGTCTGGAAGCAACTGAAGTGTGATTTCTGGGAATAGTGATTAAAATATCATGGGCAACTGAAAGAACCAGGAAGTTTGCTTTGGGAGCCATGGTTGAATGAGGAGAGATTAATGACAGAAATTAGACACAGTCTACATTTGTCAGATGTATTTTAAGCAGTGCTGCAAATGACTATAACAACATGAAAACTTGAGTGACGTGAAATGAAATGAGCAAGACAGATCCAGGATATAAGTTGGGAAACATTGCTGTCTGTGCCATTTGTGACACACAATGGGGATTTTGGGGAAACCTTAAGAAATGTGAATTGGGACTGTAGAGTAAACAGCTTTGGTTTTTCAAGTGACATATTGTTAGGTATATCCACTGAAATGTAGCATGATAACCTTGGTTTGTGAGGTGACATATTGTTAGGCATATTAACAAGAATATAAGTTTATAAATTAATAAAACGGTATTGAATCAGTTTTACAAATAACAGTTCACATGAGACAAGGGACGTTTCGGGTATTACCCTTTGTCAGCCACAAACAGGTGACAAAGACAAGAATTACATATAGTAATAGGTATTACAAAATCATACGATGATAAGAAACAATACAAAATGAGCGATACAAGCAGATGGAAAAAGTACAATGATAATACAAAAAAATCGAAAAACCTAACAGAAATACCGAATCAAGAAATTAAATAATAAACGAAACGAAAAAAACGAGAATGAACAAAACTATGGAACAAGACACTTAGCTAGAAATGTAAATGCTCGGAATACACAAGATCGCAGTCCTCTCTTCAAATAATCTCAAAGGAAGTGACGTGTAAGACAGCGACAATTTTTATAGATACAAAAGGATATGAAACGAACCAAAACCAAAACATAAGAAGATAGATCGAAAAAACAACGAATAAAGAAGAATGAAAGAGAGAGAAAAGCTACCAGAATTTATACAAAATGATGTTGAACATTGAGACCTCCAGGACATAAAACGCCTAATTGAAAAATAAGACGATTCTCTAATGAAAAGCGAGTCCTGTCATCCCCGACACATGAACGGAGGGCCGTGACCTGGATATCGGATTTACCTGAATGGTCAGGCCTATTGAAATGAAGGGCCACTGGTAAATGTTTGCCATGATAGATGTCATTCAAGTGCTCACGAAACCTGTCTGCCAAACGCCTGCCAGTTTCACCAATATAGGTCATGCCACACCTCTTGCAGATGATAGCATAAATAAGGTTTCTGGATTCGCACGTGAAAGACTCTCTAATGATAAATTTTCCTTTCGGAAAAGTGACTGTCTGAGTTTGGAGTACAAACGGACAACTCTTACATATACGGCGTTGGCATGGTTTAGTACCAAAGTATGAAGGGCTAGTATGTCGCAGACGACTGTGTACAAGAATATCCCTAAAATTCATATCCCTACGATATGCTACCAAAGGTGTATCACGAAACAACTCTCTGGTATCAGGATCAGAGTGGAGAATAGGCAGATGTCGAAACAGAATTCTCTTCACCGCCAGACAGTGAGGATGGAAAGTTAGAACCAGTTTGAGTCTGTCAGACTGGACAGAAGGTTTAGTAGTGAGTGCAGTCTGACAAGTGACGCGTGTGATACGATAAAGAGCATCAGATAAAACATGTTCTGGATAAAGACGTTGGCGAAAGAACTCGAGCATCTCTTGAGCTCGCTGATGGAAATCATCGTCATCGTGACATAACCGACGCAAGCGAAGAAGTTGAGAAAAGGGAATTGAATTTTTACAACTAAGAGGATGCGATGAAGTATAAAGAAGGAAACCGTGAGCGTCAGTAGTCTTATAATAAACAGACGTTTTAAGACCAGTAGGGCTAATAGTCACAGTGATGTCAAGAAAGTTCACTGAAGTCGTAGAAATTTCAGAAGTGAATTTAATGGCAGGATTGAAATTTCCAACATAGTCAATGAATCGACGGAGGTCTACCTCAGACATGTCTGTAATACCAATACCATCATCAATATAACGACGGTAAAATTCAGGTATTGGTCCATCGTAACTATGAAAGACCAAATATTCAAAGTGGCCCATAAACAGGCAAGCGTAACTAGGGCCCATCTTAGTACCCATAGCAACGCCACTGATTTGGTTGAAGAATTGGCCATTAAACTCAAAAGAGTTTAGATTAAGAACCAACTCAGCAAGGCGAAGAAGCGGACCTGTACTTATAGTAAGATCAGTACGCTGGTCGAGAGAAAATTGGAGTGCCTTGAGGCCATCAGCATGTGGAATAGAAGTATAAAAGGAACAAACATCTAGGAGGAAAAGACGGTAAGTACGATCAGGCGTGAATCTGATCGAATCAAAGGTAGTGATAGCATGAGTAGTGTCTTTCAAATAAGAAGGCAGATTGGCGACCAAAGGCTGGAAAATACTATCAAGGAATTCAGAAATACGTTCAGTGGGACAAGAGCAGGCTGAAACAATAGGCCTACCATATATACTATATATTTATTTACTTATATTAACAAGAATGTAGAATGATCATCTTGGTTTGTCAGGTGACATTGCTAGGTATATCCTTGGGATATTTAATATAAGCCTTGGTGTCAGGTGGACTGTTAGGCATATCCATGGGAACATAGGATGATATCCTCGATTTGTCAGGTGACAGGTTGTTAACTCTTTAACCCCCAAGAGCCAGTATACTGTACTTCCCGCTAGACCCATTTGGCCCAATCAACAGTATACTGGCTTTCGTATCTCTTGATCCTTTCTAGGGCTGTTTTCTAATTTTGAGAACTCAAAAACGCTATTTTCTTAAAGTATAGCCATCCATTATGGACTTTTGTTATTTATGAATATGAACATTTAAAAAAATTATTTCCAAATAAAAACATACTGGTATGGCCATTTTTGTTTGGGCCAAACCCACTTTTTTGCTTGGGACTGAAAGAGTTAAATATATGCACAGACATGTAGGATAATAACCTTGGTTTCTCAGGTGACATTGTTAAGCATGTCTATGAGAAAGTAGGATATGATCTTGGTTTCTCAGGTGACAGATTGCTAGGTATATCCACAAAAAAATAGGATGATAACCTTGGTTTGAGAAGTGACATATTGATAGGCATATCTACAGGAATGTAAGATGATCATATTGACTTTTCAGGTGACTGATTGTTAGGTATATCCACTGGAATTTACAAGGAGAGCCTTTGTTTTTCAGGTGAAAAGTTGTTAGGTATATCCATAGAAATATAGGATGATAGATAGCCTTGGTTTGTGAGGTGACAAACTGTTAGGCATATCCACAGGAATGTAGGATGATAGCCTTTATCACATGGCAGATTTTAGGTATATTTACTGGAATATAGGATGATAACCTTGGTGTGCCAGGTGACAGATTGTTAAGTATATCCATTGGAATATAGGATATTCACCTTGATTTTTAAGGAGGTGACATATTGTTAGGTATATCTACTGGATTGTAGGGTGATAGCAACATTTTTTTAGGTGACAGGTTGTTAGATATATCATGGGAATGTAGAATAAAAGCCTTGGTTTGTTAAGTGACAGATTGGTAAGCATATATATATCTGCAGGAGTGCGGTGTGATGGCCTTGGTTTTTAAGGTGACAGATTGTTAGGTATATATATATCTAAAGGAGTGTGACATGATAGCCTTGGTTTGTAAGGTGACAGATTGTTAGGTATATATATCTGCAGGAGTGTGACATGGTAGCCTTGGTTTGTAAGGTGACAGATTGTTAGGTATATATATATATCTGCAGGAGTGTGACATGGTAGCCTTGGTTTGTAAGGTGACAGATTGTTAGGTATATATATATATATATATATATATATATATATATATATATATATATATATATATATATATATATATATATATATATATATATATATATATATATATATATATATATATATATATATATCTGCAGGAGTGTGACATGGTAGCCTTGGTTTGTAAGGTGACAGATTGGTATGTATATATATATATATATATATATATATATATATATATATATATATATATATATATATATATATATATATCTGCAGGAGTGTGACATGGTAGCCTTGGTTTGTAAGGAGACAGATTGTTAGGTATATATATCTGCAGGAGTGTGACATGATAGCATATCATCTGTTTCCTTTGCACTCCTGACAAAGCATGGAGCCACCCTTGCAGGAAGCCTGCACCAAGCATTCACATGCTCCTGCGGTGATGGTTTCTTTGGCAGTTTGTTTTACATCATAAGGTTGCCAGCCACAAGCACAGCCACATGTTAGTCACCTTGTATAACATCCCTGAGGGTCAGTAGTCCTGTTCTTTCTTTGTCTCTTCAGAGACCCTCAGGAACTACACGGGGCATTTTATTTCTTTTACTAATTTATTTAAATGATTGCTTTTATTATTTATATTTTTATGTCTCTTTATTGTACCCTATACTTTTGGCTCTTTAAATTGAACTAAGTTCTGAATACTTTTATTTATCGTGTATGTCAAATTTTCAGCTAGTGTTCATCTCCCTCGTATCGGCCATGACACGCCCGGTTTTAACTGGTATGGCACAGAAAGACTTTTACAGAAACACCTGTCCTCAAAAGGCATTCCCACCTATATGTATCCTTATGAACTTAATCCATTTAATATGATGTTTGTAAAAGCTGTTTTGTATTTTCTGTGCAGTATTAATCATCACTAAATTGTCACCAAGGCTGTAGTCTTGTTTATGTACAAATATTTGTAGGAGTTCGCCAGGGATGTATCCTGTCACCAGTGCTCTTTAACATTTATCTAGAACATATTATGCAGGAGGCTCTCTACGATTATAAATCAACCATATCGATTGGAGGCCGACCTCTGTGTAATCTACGTTTTGCTGATGATATTGATCTGATAGCTGGAACAGAATCAGAACTTCAAGACCTTACCTCTAGACTGGAGAAAGTAACAAGAACATATGGGATGGAAATTAATATAGAAAAAAGCAAGATATTGGTGAATAGCCATAAGAAACATGTTCCGACCAACATTACGTTAAATGGGCAAACGTTAGAAGAAGTTAACACCTTTAAATATCTCGGGTCCACTATATGTAGTGATGGAAGATCAAATAAAGAAATCAAGACAAGACTTGAGATGGCCTCAGCTGCCATGACAAGGTTGAATGTGATCTGGAAAAGTAAGATCAGTTTTCCTGTGAAGATCAAATTATACAAATCACTTGTATTATCTATTCTCTTGTATGGGTGTGAGGGCTGGACACTCACTGCAGATACGGAGCGAAGGATTCAGGCTTTCAAGCATAAATGTTATAGAAGAATTTTGCGCATTTGCTATAAAGAGCACAAAACAAATGTCTATGTTAGAGAGAAGATAAACACCTATGCAGGCCATCAAGAACCACTTTTGTCAATAGTGAAACGTCGAAAGCTTGCCTGGTTTGGGCATGTAACTCGTCATGACTCCCTTTCGAAAACGATCCTCCAGGGAACAGTCGAAGGTAAACGGAGAAGAGGAAGGCAAAGAAAATCCTGGGCTGATAACATCAAAGAATGGGCAGGACACGGTTTCTCCACACTTGTACGCATTGCTGAGAATAGAGAGCAGTGGAGGACCCTGTCTGCTGATGCTTCCACCATGGCACCCCTACGACCCATGACGGGTTATGGGTTGAGATGATGATGATGATTTGTAATTCCATTATTTCACATATTCTATTGTCATTACAGTACTTTGTTCAATGTTTTCAGGATACAGTTGTAAGATTCCTTCTGTAATTATAGGCCATCTGAAAACTAGTCATGCATTTCAATAATTACCCAGGCAGCTCCCCCAAGGAGTTTGTTGCTGCCCTACAAGACGCCACTAGGCATGATCTAAGAAGAAGAATGACCAGTGGATTAATTTGTATGAGATTACAGACAACATTGAATTTATGCAAATGTTGTTTTATGTTCTTAATTTTTTATTAACTTGTTTTTGTGTATGACAGTTATGAATAAATACTATGGCTGGAAAAATAATATGCAAAAATACCTTACACAATGAAAGATACTACTTTCCAAGAAAACAAGCCCAGAAGAGAAAAAATGAAGTGGCTGCCAATCATACATCAAAGGGTAAGTTTGGATAATGCTTTGGTTGATTTATTTGTTTGGTCATTGCATTAAACTAAAATAACCATGTATGAAAAGAAAAGACACTATTCAGACCCACAACCACATATTTTTTTTCTGTGGTAAATGATAAATCTTGAGGAGAGCATTCAGTGAAACCATCTAATTACAGTAGGATGTAACAGAAATGTAAAGTGCAGTTTTATGGAGTCGCAGAACAAAAGTGATGGTATGTCGGCCAACATGTCTACCTTAGGGCAGAAAATAAAACCCCAAACAGAAGTTGGTTAAAAAGAAAAAAATTAGATATGACTTGCATTGTCTTTGAAATTGGCATTCTAATACATAACATGTAGGATGTAGACAATATGCCATGCTCCATGCGTCTTTTCTGTTGCCAGATTATGAGAAAAAAAAGGGCTATAGTTAATGGATTTACTACATTTCTGCCATTTTCATGTTTGTTTTATGACAATTAAACACTTGTTGGCTGACAAGGTAAATGGTTTTATTACTGTGTTTCTATAAAAATGCTAAAATGTTTCAAATGTGTTTTGTATGTGCCCAACGAAAGCTCCACGGTTCTTTAACATGTAATTTTATGCACATATTATTTCTGTAAATGCAATAATTACTTCATTTCGTGTTGCACATTTGTGAGTGGAGCGTCTGCTGCTCACAAATGTTATTCTTTGTTCCCATTTGTTCTTGACTATCACTCCATCTGTATGCTGCCCAAACATATTCTCTTAGGTATCTTGGACTTTTCATATCTTTCATGAATTATATTACTTGTTTCTCTATTATCGTTTAATCATTTGACATGCTCTAGCCACCTAAGATTTTAACAGTCACTATTGTGGTAGGTGCTTCATCTAGTTCAAGGGTCAGCAACCCAGGAGCTGTGGGATCTAAAACACTGAGCTCTCTGAAGAACTACCTTGATAAAATCATGTCTGCTTTCAGGTTTTAGAGTATCTTTACTTTGGAATAAGTCCAGCCTAGATGCATACATGCCAACCCCATGATGATGAAAAACCTGTACAAAACATTTAAAATAAAAACATACAAAGACAGAAAAAAAAACTACACAGAGACCGAAAATATATATCAAAAGAGTTTTAATTCATGTAAAAATATTTTCAATCCGAGTGTGCTGCATTATAATTGAGACATGCGTCATTTGTCTTTTTAACACATTAACTACCGAATTGAAAAACACACTGTGGCCGAATTAAATTATTTCCCCATTTTCATCCTGTAGGTGTTTGCACAAAGTAAGCTGTAGTTTTCGTAATTGTTTACAGATTTTTATGAATTACACGTCAGTTTAAAGATAAATGAATATACTATTACAATAAGCACCACTTGTAACTCTAATAGAGGTTGTTGCTATTTAACGGCCCTCCGACGGCCGAGGACTTGCAATATTTTCACAATTATAACTGCTTGCGCCCCATCTCTATCAAAATCACTATTTCAATAAATGTGCACACCGTTTTCACTCTTGTCCTCGTCGCTAGATCTATCAGTCAATTGTTGAAACAAGTTTCTAGCCTATTCAGCCGTTAGACGAGATGTACACGCATTTTTTGTGGATCACTAGTTGCCATGGTAAACAGTTTTACACGATTTGGTAACTAACCCAAAACGCGGAAAAATATGAACATAATATCAATTTTCCAGTGTTCTTCAACAACCATGCTTTGGGAATTTGTTTTCCGGTGGCAACTTAAAATCCTGAACCAGATCAGAAAGTGTTTCAGTACATTTTTCATTCTTTTTATTACTAAACATAGATCGACGCTCTGAGCGTATTGCGGTCCAAATGATAGGATTTCAAAAGCAGGTCCCACCGGCTCGCGGTAGTTAATGTGTTAAGTAAGTCTTTACTTGTTTTCGAACCCAAACAACAAGTTTCTGAGTTTATTTTACACTGTAAAAAATGATGTGACCGTTTCATCATTTAGTCTGTTTCTGCAATCAGGGTATACTTTTGTACTAGTTTGCATGTATGCTAGATGTAATTTTCATTTCTGTCACAAGGCCTGCTTTCTGCAACCCCATCAACGGAGCGTGGAAAAACAAAATTTAAAAACTTGGTACTATACCAAATGTTAACTTCACTTCAAAGAAAAGATGGCTTTCTATCATACAGTTCACGACTAAAGTGAATTTTAGTAAGCTAGCTTGTGGATTTCACTGGGAACGCGATGGAAGGACCTTATAACATAAGATCACCACACTTTTATGTGCCGGTGTGCGAGGGCTTGTCTGAAATTTACCTAGGTTTAAAATTATTTTTACCCCCTTCCATCACCTAAAGATTGACTAAATGATTCCTTGGGATCTTCCGGTAGATCAAGATCACCTGGTTGCCGACCCCTGATGTAGTTGAAGAGCGTCTCTGAGGAGATAAAGAAAGAACAGGACAACTACTTTCTCAGGCTTGTCGTAAGAGGTGACTAAAACGAGGTTGGGCATGAGGCTGGCAAGCTGACTGTGTAAAACTTATTGCTACAAGGGCACATAACTTCTTTAGTGCAGACATCCTGGGGAACAGCAGAAGTGATGGCTCCATATTTTATTAGCAGCAAAAAGGGAAAGAATGATGACGAACGTGGGAAATATGTTTAGTTTCTTTGTTCTCATTTAGTCTTCCCTGGCTGATAAAACAATGTGAACTATCTTTGTTCTAAAGGAAGTGATATCCCTGTTGGCAGTTTGGCAATAGCTGCATAACTGCTGTTAAAACTATAAAAATCAAAATTAGAGAATCTAAAAAAAACTGCAAATATCAGCGTCACTGAAAACCAGTAACATAACACAAGCCAGACAGTCATGATCTTGCCTATTTGTGTTAGATTCAGAATTTTAGACAATAAACCAACTAAATGACCTACAGGTGTTCACATTTCTGAAGCATCTATCAACTCTGTCTTGTCAGCTGTCTGATCGGCCGCTAATTTGAATGCTTATAATCAGCTTGTCATTGGGTTATTTGTTGCTATATCTATGACTTACAGCTTTCAGTTATTACAATGAATTCTTTTTGGTACTATTGAAATGAAGAATGAAAGCTGTTAAGTTTGCAACAGTCATTTTTATTTTTAATAAGCCAGCCACCGATTATTGCATCTGACATATGTTTGTATTTTCAGTGTTTAAAGGTAACCCTTCTTCACCGGTGTTCACAACATCTTCTTCCACACCATGCTCTTCATTAGCATCAACATCAAGCAGCACAGCACCAACAACAGCTACTTCAACCAAACTGCCGGCCCTATTTTCTGGTATAGGTGTTTACTTCCACAACATTTCAGAGGAGAGTCACAAAAGGCTCAAAAGATTTGTTATTGCATATCCTTTTTGACTGAATTTGTTAATCCTCCCATTCCCACTTCCCCCATTTTTTTGTTCAAGCTGCGAGACAAACATGCCCCCCCCCCCCCCCCCCCCACCCCTATGTAGTTTCTCTGGGGGTCTCTGAAGAGGCAAAAAGAATAGAACTGCTGCACCCTCAGACATGTCATACAAGGCAACTAATATGAGGTGCATGGAGATGGCAACCTCATCATGCACAACAAATTGCTATAGAAACCACCGCTGCAAGGGTACCAGCTGATCTAGTGGCACCATGTTCTATAAGGAGCACAGTGGACAAATGTAATGATTGAGTACAAAACATATAGAGAACAGTTATGAACAAATATAAGGGAATCAAAACGTAGAAAACTATACACTGTTGCGGGGTTAGAAACAAAAATGAGAAAATCCACAGACAATGACATTTAAAAAACTTAACAGTGGACAATACAATTGTATGTATCAAATAATTCCAGGTAGGAAATTATTCCTTTAATTTTAAACACATTGAATACAGGTTTTAAAAAGAGCAAAATAGGAGGAAAAAAACATTTGTAAATGAACAACATAAAAGATGGGAGGAGGAAAACTGAATGAGTCTTTTGTTCCTTAAGGAGCATGGGAATCACTGTTGCATATGACACACCCCATCATCACCACCCCCCACTTTTTTTTTTTTAAGAAGCCAACACAAAAAAGCAACTATGCTCATACATGTTCTATGCCAACTTTACGTGTAGTGTTGGGCAGAGCAACCTAACCTTTGAGGTGAAGACAGGAGTACGACAGGGATGCCCCTTATCAACCACTCTATTTTTAACAGTCATAGATTGGGTGATGCGTCAGACAACAGAGGGCAGTCCAAGATGGACTACATTTTCTACATTGGAAGATCTGGAATATGCAGATGACATTGCACTACTAGCACATTCACATCAACACATTGTGCTTTCTGTGCTTTTCTATGGTGCGGAATGCTGGAGAGTTACAGAGAAGGAAATGTTGAAATTGTCTTCTTTTCACACAACATGCCTAAGAAAAATTCACAGAATCTTTTGGCCGAATACCATCACCAACCAAGATCTGCTTACTCAGAGCAAGCAAGAGGACATGCACACCATCATAACTGGCAGACGCTGGAGCTGGGTTGGCCATGTCCTCAGAAGAGACCCCGATGCTATCACAAGAACAGCTATGCTTTGGACCCCTGAAGGAAAACGAAAGAGGTCCGACCAAAAACAACCTAGCGGAGGACTGGAGGCTGAGATGCAAAGAATGAACCAGAGTTGAGGCACTGTACGAAGGATGGCCGCCGACCGAGCAAAGTGGAATCAATTTGTTGTCGCCCTACAAGACGCCACCAGGCGTGATGGCCACTGACTGCTTTGACGGTCGGCGGCTAAGGATCAAAGAAGAAGAAGAAGCTCATACATGTGGTAGTTATGACTTGAGGGAGCCCTTTTCCAGGGTGTAAATGGAATGAAAGGACTGAAACACTTGTCTCATGGGATGGTTGGGATACATCTGATGACCAGATTTAATTCTGTTGTAACACTGTATATAGGGTTTCGTATCATTCCTCATAGGATGTTCCTGAATAGCAACACTAGCGAAGTGAAAATACCACAACACACAAGATACTGGAGGAAACAAAATTTTACAACTGTCATTTTGGAGAAGTCAGCCATTTTTGTGATGTCTTCTTGTTGGCTTATCTTTCTATCCTTTAAAAAAAAGTTTTTTTTTTGTAGCCTTAACGGGTGTACTTATGATGGTGATGTAGAGAAACGTGTGAGTCATTCAACTACTCATCTGGTGACTGATGCCAGCACTAAGAAACTGGTATGTTCTTAATGTCTGTCTTGTTCTAATATATATATATATATATATATATATATATATATATATATATATATATATATATACATATATATATATATATATATATATATATATATATATATATATATATATATATATATATATATATATATATATATATATATATATATATATATATTATATACACACACACACATACATACATACACATATATAAGAGCTGTGGTAGCGCAGTGGTTAGTTCACTGGCTTCTGAGCTCAGTGGTCCATGGTTCGATCCTCAGTTGAGATGGGAGGGATCTGTTACCTTCTCTCTCTCTCTCTCTCTGTGTGTGTGTGTGTGAGAGAGAGAGAGAGAGAGAGAGAGAGAGAGAGTGAGTGACACGGAGATGTCAAGTATTACCTCTGCTAATTGTGCTTGTCTTAATGATACTTTCACAAATGTTTGCTTGCTTAGAATAGAAGGATTAAAGTGGTACGACAAGATCACTCATGTGGAACTGATGACAAGAACCGGACAAGTTCCAGTGGAACAAGAGATGAGAAGAAGATGCTGGAGATAGGACACACATTGAGAAAACCTGTTGATAGCATTACTAGACAGTCCTTGTTCTGGAATCCCAGGGTAAGAGAGGTGGAGGGAGATGAAGGAACACATGGAGAAGAGAGCTGGAGATAGACATGAAAGACATGAAGATAATGTGGAAAGACCTTGAGCTGATGGCATGGGACACGATGACATGGTATAAGTTTGTTGAAGGCCTATACTCCATGGGGAGCTGAAGGGTATGAATGAATGAATCTTGTTTCTCTTACTTTTACAATTATTGTTTTTTATTTTCTCATCGGCCTCGCAAAGTTTCATTTTATGTTGGTTTAAATGTAATGCTAAACTTATTGTTAATGTCTGCAGGAGCTGAATGACCTAGTTAAAGATGTGAAGTGCCGCGTGGTGACACAAAACTGGCTAGAAGATTGTGTTAGACGGGGAAAATTGCTCCCAACAGAGGATTACCTTATTCCATTAGCCTAATTGGTTTTTTTATGTTGATGGTCTGTGTGTGTTTGTGTGTATATATATATATGTATATATGTGTGCGTGTATATACACATATATATAATATATAGATGTATTGCATCTCAGAACCTTCAGCTCATGTCAAAATAGTAAAAGTCTTCTTGTATGGCTCTGAAGCATGGAGAACCAAAAAACAACAGCCTAGAAGTACAAGTGGCAGTGGAACGGGCGATGAAAAGAGCACGCTGGCGTTGAATAGAACATACACTGAGGAAACCTGTTGGTAGCAGTACATGGCAGTCCTTGTTCTGGAATTCTCAGGGTAAGAAAAATAGAAGATGAGCAAAAAACACACGGAGAAGAGAACTGGAGACAGAAATAAAAGAGATAAAGAAGGTGTGGAACGTGCTTGCGTGGATGGCACAGGACAGGAGGGGATTGGAAGGTATTTGTTGAAGGCATTTGCCCCACAGGGAGCAAAATGAAGATGACATATCATATATTTTTTCTAATTCCTGGGATTTCTCTGCGTCACTTTAAAAATGAGATCCCTCCCAGTAACAAATCAAATCCGTTTATACCTTACAATTTTGCCAGTAAGTTTGAATTCTCTCTCAAAAATGTGTGGGCTGTCGGCGAGACAAGAAACATTTTAATCACTGTCTGTCATCAACCACGCTTGCTACTACCCCCTGGACATCATTTCGCATTGTTGTAATTTTTATCACTCTCTTCATCTTTCAAGTTATATTTTCCCCTTTTATACATTTCCGATAAATTAATTACATCATATTCTTTGAAAAAAACTAGAAAAAAAAAAGTATGTTTGCAGAAGCTTTTATGTTTCCAGATTCATATGTTTCTAGATTCAATCTGGTTAAAATGAACGACAGTGGGTCGTGCTCTTTGATGTCATAAAAATAAGTCGATATGGTTAGGTTTAGGATTCCTAAACCTAACCCTTATCTCATTTTACTGCGTCTTTGAATTCTTTTTTAAGGCTGTATCAAACAGATGGCCCTCTGTCCGTCATTTCTATCATAAATCCATACAGTACTTTGTATCAGTAGTGGAGTTTAACTGCTTTATTTTCCGATAAAACAGAGATCTATTACCACTTGTCTAGGAACTGATTAATAATAATTTTGTTAATTTGTGTTAGGTTTATCCCCCTCCCACAATTATTAGTTGAAATAATTCACTCATCGAATAATGGCTGAACCTAATTCAAAGAAACGAAAGCTCGTAGCCACAGTACTTTATGCAAGGTATGAATTCCTTATTTTAAAAATAGCATAATAATGACCTTTTATCATTGGAATAAGTAAGGCAGTGTCTCAGAGCCCATCGGTTTACACCTACTAGGTTATTTTTGCTTTTAAACATTGCAGTCTTTTGTCGTCATTTTTACTACATTATTATATATATGTACGTATATCATCACCATAGTTACAGTGTGACTTGTGTTATAAAGTTATTTATTTTCTGGTGCATTTTACAAAACTAACACAAACATCACCATGTTATAAATGCTGTGATAACTTTAAGGGATATAACACACATTTTAAATGATTTTCACTCACAGTATTTCTAATACACATAAAGAACAGCATGAGACTGTATTAGTATGTTTTATATCACTATTTCAAATGTTAATTAATTCATATATGTCATTTGTTGTTTAGAAAACTGTATCGCGTATAATATATTAATATATTTTTTTCATAAGTTTTTTTTTAATGTAATGGTTTTTACTCGTCCAGCGTACAGGTTTTCGTCTCAGGAAGTTGACAGGGATGCTCAGTAATTTGTTTTTTTTACTCAGAAAATTTTTTTTTTTAAACAGTAAACTTTTTTTTTCAACTCAGTAAACTTTTTTTTACTCAGGAAGCTGTCAGACTTTCATAAATGGATGCTTGTATAGGATATAAGTAAATTAGGAGGACTGCAGTAAGACGGTGGTAACTGGCGGAGTGGAGGGAGAAGAAAACAATAACAAGTAATATGTCTTACTAGGGCAAAGGACAAGAAAAAACATATGTTGCTGCCACAAGGCCTTCATCGGAGACAGACGAACAAAATCAGAAAGGAAAGACAGTGAGAACTAAATAAAAAAACATTAAACATAAAAGCGAGTACAACCTGATTAAAATCACATGGCTGACCGGAAAAAGCCGCTTGTATAGGAGAGAGCGATTGAAGTAGTATGACAAGATGACCAATGTGGAGCTGATGACAAGATGACCAATGTTGAGCTGATGACAAGATGACCAATGTGGAACTGATGACAAGATGACCAATGTGGAACTGATGACAAGATGACCAATGTGGAGCTGATGACAAGATGACCAATGTTGAGCTGATGACAAGATGACCAATGTGGAACTGATGACAAGATGACCAATGTGGAACTGATGACAAGATGACCAATGTTGAACTGATGACAAGATGACCAATGTGGAACTGATGACAAGATGACCAATGTGGAACTGATGACAAGATGACCAATGTGGAACTGATGACAAGATGACCAATGTGGAACTGATGACAAGATGACCAATGTGGAACTGATGACAAGATGACCAATGTTGCACTGATGACAAGATGACCAATGTGGAACTGATGACAAGATGACCAATGTGGAGCTGATGACAAGATGACCAATGTGGAGCTGATGACAAGATGACCAATGTGGAACTGATGACAAGATGACCAATGTTGAACTGAAGACAAGATGACCAATGTGGAACTGATGACAAGATGACCAATGTGGAACTGATGACAAGATGACCAATGTGGAACTGATGACAAGATGACCAATGTTGAACTGATGACAAGATGACCAATGTGGAACTGATGACAAGATGACCAATGTTGAACTGATGACAAGATGACCAATGTGGAACTGATGACAAGATGACCAATGTTGAACTGATGACAAGATGACCAATGTGGAACTGATGACAAGATGACCAATGTGGAACTGATGACAAGATGACCAATGTGGAACTGATGACAAGATGACCAATGTGGAACTGATGACAAGAACCAGACCAGTGCCACTGAATCAAGAAGTGAGAAGAAGGCACTTGTGGTGATAAGGACACACATCAAGGAAACTTTTTGACAGCACTACAAGACAGTCCTTATTCTGGGAATCCCCAATGTAAGAGATGTAGGGAGAGACAGAAAAAACACATGGGGAAGGGAACTGGAGACAAACATGAAAGGAATAAAGAAGATATGGAGAGACCTTGACTGGATGGCACCGGACAGGAAGGCTTGGCATGAATTTGTTGAAGGCCTATGCTCCTAATGGAGCTGAAGAGTAATGCATGAGTGAAACTGTCAGAATGACTTCTGTTTTTTTCTCGTTAATCTTTTACTTTCTTATTGGCTTAAAAAGAGAATATTATGGACATAACATAATGTGATTAATTGGTACACTTAAAAAAGAGGATCTCTAATAATTTATTGATGGAACAATCAATTTATGACATGGATTCTTTGATTTTAAGAAGATCAACAAGTGTACAGATATAGAAGCTCACACCATGGGTTAATTAAAATAAACAGAGTGTCTTACCTATGAATGCATGTTTGTTACTATAGTTATAATATGTGTATAAATATCTTATTAAACTATTTTAAGAATAAAATTTATTTTTATAGTATATAATTGCTTGTCCGAAGTTTTTCTGTTCAGGAAATAATGAAGCACTTTCTAAGAACAACAGAAGCAATACTAAGGTTAATTTAATAATCAACATTGACAAGATATTCTGCTCCATACTTCATTACCTTTCATACTCTGTGAAGCATAGGCCTTCACGCAGGTCGCGCCAAGCCTCCTGTCTCGTGTCATCCACTCAAGTTCTGTCCATGTCTTTATGATCATTATTAAAATATGTGCCCTATTCTCTTTTCTATGTCTTTCAGGATCTCCCTCTTTTTTCTTTACCTCGAGAATTCTAGAACAAGGACTGTATTGTAATACTATCAGCTGGTTTCCTCAATGTGTGTCCTGTCCAACACCAGTGTAGTTTTCTCACCTGTTCATTATCATCATCATTTTCCTTTTTCTGCTCCTTATGGAGCATAGAGCTTCCACCGCAGCTGGTCCCCAAGCCTTCACATGCTCTAGTATCTGTGGTGTCTGTAGCTCTTTGTTTTATATGATGAGGTTGGCAGCCCCCCCATGCACAACCTCATATTAAGTGGCCTTTTACGACATGCCTGGAGGGAGCAATAGTCGTACTTTTTCTTTGTCTCATCAGAGAGTTCCCCTGGGGCTTCCTCACCTGTTGTTTTTCTGGTTGTTTTCTGCTAAACGTTTTTCAGATAAATTATGGAAGGTTTGTACACTGGGAGGGATGTAAATGTGACAAATCAATGATTCAATACCAAGATAAGACAAAAACAAAGTTCTGAAAAAACGTACAATGGGAACCCATAATAATGGGACAGATGGAGGAAAGAAGGGCCACATAGACTAATGAGGGAAAACACTTGATTAGCGGCAGGCAACACACAAACTTTGGGAATCTACTTTAGAAACACTGAGTTCTGAAATATATATATATCTATATATATATATACATACACTCACATATATACACACACATATATTCACATATACATACTTATATATATATATCATTATGATCATGTTTCTTTGCCCTCCTTATGCACAACTTCATATAAATGCCTGATAAGACATGCCTGAGGATGCAGTAGGCCTGTTCTTTCTTTATCTCTTCAGAGACCCCCCCCCCCCCCCTCAGGAATTATATGGGGTATGTAAATATATACTTTGATAAAATTATGTTCGTTTGATGGATGTGGCTCTGGATAAACTCAGTTATCCATACTCCAATAATCAGCAATAGCTTCCTTTCATCCTAAGGTGGACAATCGACTTGTGTACAGGCATACCTCAACTTTCGTCGCTTTGCTCTTTTGTCGCATTTTGTCATAACCGCGCGTCATCTTGTTTCTTTCGTCGTTCAGTCTTTGAACAGAAGTTGTTTGCATTGAATCTCTTTTATTTGTGATTAAACATATTAATACTACTTATTTTTGTGATTAAAATAACCAAACTATTCATACTATATTATTTTTGTGTTTATACTGTAAACAGTTCATAGTTATTTTTGTGATAACAGTATAATGACAGTGTTCATATCGTGATTATAAGACACATGTACAGTATTCATACTGTCTTTTTTGTGTGATTAGGCCCTATACTACTTATTGGTGTGCTTCAATATTCTAATAATGGGTCCTAAGAGTAGTGACACAGTTAAAAGAACCCATAAGGTTCTCAATTTGCAAGAAAAGATTGAGCTAATCAAGCTTAATGAACAAGGCATCTCAAATGCTGAAATAGGCCGCAAGCTAGGTGTACCTCGCACTACAGTTAGCACACTTGTAAAGAACAAAGCTAAAGTGTTAGAGGAAATTAAAAACGCTA